>ML804663.1:200619-230409 GCA_009831015.1 Picea engelmannii | reverse complement strand
AGGAGCTGTGGAGCTACAGTACATATCTACTGAGGAGCAGGTTGCATACATACTCACCAAGGCATTGAACATGGGCAAGTTTGTATTTTTCAGGGACAAGCTTGGAGTGGTGAGTAACACTTTCCTCGGTATGAGGGAGTGTTGAATTTTAATTAAAATAAAGTACCAAGGCAAGTGTTTCTCTTCCCTAGGCGCATAAGGGGAAAAATTGCCGAATGTGGGTCCTAGTCATTTAATTTGTGAGATGCAAATTAAAAGGTGACTTTATGATTAAAGTGAGGGTGAGTGAAGAGACACCAAATCTCAGCCACCCATCTAATCTAATCTCAACCGTTAGATTAGAAAACTCCTCACCTTCCCTCATGAGGTCGACTAAGGCAAGAGGGCGCACCCATTCTTGGGTAGTTGGAGAAATCTTGGTGAGATGCCAAGAGGCTCTTAGTGAGATGCCAAGAGCAAAGGAATTTGAAGCAGCAACAATCTTGTTGAGAGAGAAAGAGACTCTTGGTGAGATGCCAAGAGGTTCTTGGTGAGATGCGAAGAACAAGAGAAGTTCAAGCAGTCTTGTTGAGAGAACAAGAGGAATTGAAGCAATCTTGTTGAGAGAACAAGAGAGAGCAAGAGAGAGGTCGAGCTGAAGAAAAGAGACAACAACTGCAATTTCTGGGAGTATTGGCATGCATTCCAAGGCTACCAAATAACATTTAGTGGCACAGAAATTGAGTCTTAGCATAATTTTGGCACGAATTTCGTGACAGTCCGTACAACATTAATTGTCGTACATTTGTACGGATTTCTGGTTCAGAAATTGAGGAGCAAAGCTACAGGAATGTCCAGATAAGTTTGTGTAAATATCTGAAGATGAATATGCTGTAAAAGAATTTCTCAGAAGCTCATAAATAATACAAAGCCCCCTCTCACTAGTTTTCCCCTTGTGGGTTTTTCCAGGGTCGAAGTTAGACGAAAATCTTTGTGTCTATATTTTCTGAGTTTTGCATATTGCTGATATTTTATTTCTGCGTTGAAAACAATGTTCAGAATCCTCATGTTTCAGTTCTGAAGTTTATTTTCTGTTAAGTTTTTTTCTATGTTGAAACACCGCTGTTTCATATGCTGAAACACCGCTGTGAGTATATGTTGAAACACAGTGTTGAGTCATATGCTGAAACACTACTGTGAGTATATGCTGAAACACAGTGCTATGGGTATATGCTGAAACACAGTGCTGTAACATATGTTGAAACACAGTGCTGAGTCATATGCTGAAACACCGCTATGAGTATATGCTGAAACACAGTGCTGTAACATATGTTGAAACACAGTGCTGAGTCATATGCTGAAACACTGCTGTGAGTATATGCTGAAACACAGTGTTGTAACATATGCTGAAACACAGTGCTAAGTCATATGTTGAAACACCGCTGTGAGTATATGCTGAAACACAGTGTTGTAACATATGCTGAAACATAGTGCTGTAACATATGTTGAAACACAGTGCTGAGTCATATGCTAAAACACCGCTGTGAGTATATGCTGAAACAGCTGTAACATATGCTGAAACAATGCTGAAACTGAGTTTGGCATTTAAATTTGGCTGAAAAATAAGCAAAACTAAAACTGGGTTGGGGTTTTGAAAAATTAACATGCCCGTAGGTCAAGATTAGACTAATCTCACATACCACTATATATATATATATATATATATATATATTATAATTATAATAATAATAATAATAATAATAACATAAAAAAATAAAAAAATATACATTGCTAACACATTAACAAACCAAAAATAATAATGAAATGTAATAAAAACATAAAAAATACATGGATGAAGTAAAAAATAAAGGGTGGTAAGTTTCCATTTACATAAAATAACAAGCCAAAATATTATATTTAGTAGTGGATTTACATGAAAATATATCTTAGATTAAAGAAAATCTTAGATTAAAGAAAACATGCGTGTAGGATAAAGATGGTATCCAATCATCTAGATAGGTGACATATACATTTTTAATTTAATTTTAAATTCATGTCTTATTATCCATATTGAGTAATAAGTGCTTCACGACGACTAAGGATAGCCTAATGGAAGAGACTTTTCAAATAATAACGTTTAGTTTTGGATAATAGAATAGGGGTCGATATTTGCAATGATAAATAAGTGGATGGGATTTAATTCTCATAACTATTGAAAATATTATGATATTATTTGTAATTTAAACATGATTTATTTTTAATTTGTTTACTAGTGGAATTGGTAATTAGGGTGAGTTTTTACTTATGTGATATGTAGTACATTCCTAGTGCTATTACTATAACTTTCAAGTGCATCACACTTCATGTTATTACTATAATTTTTAGATGGATTACACACCTTCAAACAAAATATATGAACTAGTAGAGGTATGAACCAACGATGTCACAAGGAGTAGCTTAACAATACACTCTATCATTAACTGATTTACGGATAGGAAAAACAGTGGATAAATGAAACATTTAGTTTACGAGAGGTTATGAAACGCTTGGCGTTTCATATTTCTGTAACGTTTGCCAAATTCATCTATTAATAAACTAAGTCTGATAGGTAAACCGAAGGAGTGAGAAATTCATCTAACACATTTGTTCTGGTGTAACTCCCTCACCATAGAGCTCAGAATATCTTCTAGAAGAAACTTGCACGTGAATGAGCCCGTAGCAATACCATAGGAGTTTTTATCCACGCTTGACAATTCTTGGAGGTATCTACATGAGTTAGAATAGGATGTGGAAAATGAACTCGCATGCAAGAGTAGAAGTCACCATTCTAAGATCATATGCATGAGGGAGGAGAAAATCGTAACAGGGCTTCCAACACCTCCAGATTAGCACTAATTTTTTCATTCTTTGCGATTCTAGGGATGTAATGAATAACCTCTCATATTTTTTTAGAATGAGGTAGCATAACTTAAAAGCTTGTGGTTCTTGGTGAATGTGGTGCGCCAAGAAAACGACTATTAGTTATGTCTATACTCTATTAAAATTTTGTGGTTCTTGGTGAATGTGGTGCTCCAAGAGCACAACCACTAGTTATGTCTAGAATATACTACACAACCACTGGTTACATCTAGAAATATGCTACAATGGGTTTTTTGGTGTGAAGCAATCTTATCACCAAGAGATCAAGATATAGCCCACAATGAATGGTTGTGTGATGGAGCTCACTCTACGAGATTTCAGAAATGGATAAAGATGATGATCAAGACTTTACCAAGAAGAGGCTATAGGAAATTGACTTAATCTATTGTAATGCTGACGATATGGATGATGTTTTCATCAAAACTCTTGCAACGAAAGAATTTGAAATATGTAGAAATCACTTAAGATTTGTAGAGAATTCATTTTTCCATTAAAAAAGAGAGTTAAAAAAAATAATGGATAAATGAAAGTTTTGATTACCCAAAATTACGAAACACTTTGCATTTCAAATTTCTATAACATTTTCCAAATTCACAATTGATCTTATACATATCTCCTCTGTTTGTGTTTCGAATTTTTACCCCCTAAAGAGGTAATCAAAATGATTTTAATAATCATACAAACCCCTTTAAAAGTGTAGAGAATTATTTCCACTCTTGAAAGTCCACAATTAAAATATATATCTACATTGAGCTTTAGATTATGTATAGACTATTAATGGAATTTGCACCCATGAAACGTGACGAGTATGTTGCATTGGTATGTGTATGTCTAATGTGTACATGATGCAGAAACGAATGTATACTTAATTATATTGCATCATGTGTATGAGGCCAATCCATATATGGCGACATAACAATTGGTCCAATCCACTTATGATAAACAAATGTTTGATTAATCAATATATGATGAGAGATAAAACCTAGAGGCAACTTGATTGGCGCTTCCACAAACACAAAATTTTATGTGTTCCTATTATTGTTGGACAAACCTGCTTCCAATCCCTATTAATTTCCAAAATCCCCTGAAGCCACTTCAAATAGGAGGGTGTGTCAAACTAGGAAACCACACCTTCATCAACACCATAATATATGTTTTCGGCAACATGTTCCAAATCTAACAAACACTATCAAACAAAACCACCCCATAGATCCGACTGCCGAGGGGAGTAAATAAATTAAAACAAAGACGTTGTGATAAAAATAACTAATATTTACGAAAGGCGTTGACAACTAAACTAAGGCACTGAGTATATACGATAGAGCCACGTTGGGCGGTTCCTCACTTCGCTTTCCATTAACAAGGCACACGTTTCCAATTTGTTATTTTAATGTAGTTAGTAACTTTAAATTCAATTATATTCAACCAATTACACAAATTTGGTGCAGGGCAGCCCAATTTGCACATCAGACATAATCCAAAGGTGGGAGACGTCACTTTATGTTTCCCGATGCGAAGAGGAAGGTCCGAAGGAGTCCAGGACTCGCCGCTCGACTCATGACCCAACCAAGCAGCCGCCGCAGCCGCCGAAAACAATGGACAGATGCACCGGGCCGCCAGCAAAGGACTCTAGCAAACGCCAGGAAAAACTCTCCGCAAACTACATGGTTTTAGACTAAACAATCGCGATTCGCGTGCGTTGTGCCCTACATTACTCAAACGTTAACGGGCGGCTAAATTCTCAAGTGTTTTGTAACCGAGAAATCGATTGGGAGACTACTGCAATTAGGGCGAGGCAAGTAGCGTATCTGAAGAGAAGTACAGAAGTGAAGAGAAGCACATTGTTTTTGCTGCTGCATTGACAAACAATGCACACCGTTCTGGACGGCCTGACAGAGGGTTTTAACTTGTGACAAACCCACTCTCCGTCAACGGGTTTCACGTGTACACCGCGGACGCCACAGGCTCCTCCATTTTCTCCGCTTTACCAAACGTGAAGAAATGGCAGAATTTGATACCAATGAAAACAGTGCAGATTAGGGTAAATTTAATGGAGTGTGGACCTCATCCAGAGTCAATGGATTGATTCAGAGAGGGAGAGAGGGTCAATGGGAAAGGGAGAGAAGGCAACGAGTGATCAAATTTTAAGGGCATGGTTATATTTTGTTGCAGTCTAAACGTTCTTTGTTTTGTTTTGTCAAGAGGATATTACCTGAACGTTCTTTGTTTTGTTTTTTCACGAGGATATTATCTGGTTCAAAATTTAGGTAATGTTCTTTGTTTTGTTTTTTCACGTTTTTTGTTTTGTCTTTTCACGAGGATATTATTTCACGAGGATATTATTTGATTTAAAATTTAAGGAGAAATTATTAGATCTCTAGATTTGAGTGGTTAAGTCTGTATAATCTAAGTGACTCGTGGGTATTCAGCAAGCTGAATCTATTTATACAATGAGGGAAAGAGGGTCAATGGGGAAGAGTTATATTTAACCGTAATCTAAACTTCTAAGTTTTGACTTTTTGCATATTTGAGTTGTTAAGTGTGTATAATCTGAGTGACCTATACTAGACTGGGATTTGACTGTTGGTTTTTTTGATAGAGCCTCTCAAGAAAGAGGTACAAAATGTGGGGTTGGTGCAGTCATTAAATATCCCAGACTAGGAACTTTCAGATTGAAGATGACGTGTAGTTATGGTACTAATACAAAAAGGGAATTACTTGCTTTGTGGTGTATTCTTCATTTTGCATGCTACAAAAAGATAAATAGGATTTAGATAACAGGAAATTCAAAGATTATTATAGATTGGTGAATTTTGATCAGATAAATGCACAACATATATACAGGATATTCAATAAGGAAGCGAATAAGCTCTTTAAGGAAGCTCTTCTCTTAGAAGAAGATTTGGAATATTTTTTTGCTGAAAATCATGACGGACACATAGGAAATTATGAAAGATTGGAATTTTGAAAATATGAAAATTGAAATAGGCAACTGTTTCTATATGTAATGCTCATTTGGAACTTTATTGCAGTGAACAAATTTTGTTTAAGTCTCAAAGGGAAGATTTAAATGTAAAATTGGTTCAGAAATTTTATATTTATTAATATAAGTTTTTTTCCTTTATTAAAAAAAAAAATCTGAGTGACCTGTGGTTTTTCAGCAAGTTGAATCTATTTATTCATTTAGAAATGCTATTTAAAAAACAGAAAATTGTGATTTCATTCAAATTTGTATCCCGAGATTCAGATTCAGGCTAAATACCAAAATATAGAATGTTTAGACAACCTCATTTACTCAAGAGTTATTGTTTAACCCTTCCCTCCTATGTAGTCTTTTAAAATAAATAATACTTTTTATTTGAATAAAAAAGAGATCTATGTCATGAAAACAAAATTAGTGCAAACAAAATTAATGCATGCTTTTTATATTAATGATTATTTTTGTATTGAGAATAATGTTAAACTATGGTATCCTTAATTAATAAATAATATAGAACACATTCATCTCCTTTTATGAGAAGCTTTGAGGATATTCTAATTTGACTTTATTGGGAGTGGTCATAATGGTCAAAGGGAAGATAAATGAGGATTTGATATGGAATTTTAACATTGATGAGTTATTAATCAAAAGTTATAGTTGTTGAAAAATATAAAACTATGTTATGGAAAATATGTCATTTTCTTATTATAGTTGTGATTAATTGTCATGACATAAATACATAAAATTTTAACAATCCATAATTATGTTAAAGTATAGAAACTTTGACTAATCTTACTAATCTTTAAAATGCCAATTATTGGCCATAAATTTGTAAAAATATTCAAATTTCTAAAGATTTTATATATTTTCTACAAAATTTTGGCAATATCTAGGGTAAAATAATTTTATCCTATAAAATTTCGGCAAATTTTCTAGAAAAATGAAAATTGGCCATTTTTTTTTCCTAAAAATTTCCTATATTACCAAACAAAATATCCCTAAAATATTATTGGAAGAACTACTTATCACTAGTATGACACACCAAGAGAAATTGATGAAAAAACAATATTTGAAAAAAAATGCATTCCCTTGAAAGAGCATTTCTTCAATGTACTTTTGTATTTTCTCAATATCAATTACTTGGAAAAACATCTTGAATTTTTTTTAAAAATTAATGTGATGTTCAATGTAAATATAAACTTTAACATGGAAAACAATAACTATATAAGTATTCACAATTTTACCATGTACCAATGTATATCGGTGGAAAGCTGAGGTAAAGAAATTACAAAAGAAACCAATAACACTTACTACATGTTAAGTTAATGTATGATTAGTGATATATCATACCACTTTGAAATTCCTGAGGACATTTTGTTTTTAATTTGAAGTATAAATATCGACTAGTTGTAACAATGATAGACTTTGGTTTGTAATGACAAAGAATGATCCTTACTTCGTTATTAAAAATAAATTTCTTCTGCAATGGAAATAATTTAATGCCTTTTATAAAAAATTGATCCTCGAAGGAAATGTGTTTTATAAATTAAGATCTGGGAGTTTGTTGTTAATTGGCGACAAGCTGAATTCATTAGTGAGTACATCGGTACATCAAGTTGTAGTTGTCGACTGAATTGAAGGTTGGAAACTACGATTCAAGACGGGGCTGACAAGGACCCAAGAGGAAAGGCCTATATCCATGTATTCCTGAAAAAAATCATCTATGAAGGAGACATAATCCATCGATCCCCCAAGTGAAGGGATAGTTATAGGCCCAAACACATTACTATGAATGAATTCTAGAATTCCATTTTCCCTTGTCTCTCTAGATGGGAACCTAACCTAATTTTTTTTTCCATATATGCAATGATTAGGAAAATTAATTCCAAATTACAATTAGGAAGACCTTCGGGCATACCTTTGATGTGAATAGATTGAAGTACTTTTTATCCAATGTGCCCCATCCTCTACTGCCATAACATGGTCAGATCAACTTGATGAAGAACAATCAAGTCAATTTCTATCGACTGAAATCGAGTTGATTTGATCCAATTCGATTCAAATTCAATATGAATTCACAAAAAACAATGTTGTTGCATCCAATTGATTTGACATTCCCTAAAACTTTATATAGGATTCAAATCCAATCTCCTTTCATTAATACCATTGCACCACTAACCATTTTGCATGTATCCTTTTGAAATAGACTTTGCACACCTGCATCACTCATATTACTAACATATATCAAGATTCTTTCCAAACCTAGAATATGTAGCACACCTGGAACGGTGATATAATAGGCTCTTGGTGGCCATGCACCTATTCAAACTAGCTCAAAACAATTCGCTAGCAATTTACTATTGTTAGCAGTTTTTTGTCCGGGGCCTTTTTTAGGCCCTAAACAATTTTTTTTGTGGATTTGGGGCTAGGAGACTATCAAAGGAACTAGCCTAGGCCAATTAAAAATCCTTATTCTCGGTTAAACCTTTCCAACGGTTTATAGAGAGTCACAGATGGGGGTCGTATGCAAAATTTACACCCTCGGGAAGTTGATGTATCAACTACCCCCATTGGGGCCCACAAACCTTTTGGATTTTCATATTCCGAGGTTAGGGTTTTGGGTTTTCCTTATGTTAAAAATGTCTTTGTAGCCTCATTGTAACAACCATATTCTTGTGAATGAGCGTAGATGTCACATCTCTTCTCAGAGATAAGTTGCCACCATTCTAGCGATTTTATTCACTCTATATTTTTACATTCTATGTACATTTCTTCATTAATAGAAATCATGTAATACTGTATTTCTCTGTTTATGGAAATATTTATGTGTATTTCATTGTAATATCTTTGCTTTCATTTTGTTCTAAAAAATAATTTGGATCAATGGTATTAGAGAAAGCTGCTCTTGATCGTTTTTCAATGCATGTCCTTGACGAGGTCCGAGTATAGCAAGTTGGGTCTCGATCTTGTCTCTTTTGAGGAAAATTGCTCTCATATGCCTAAGAAACCCTCTATGGCAGAAGAAAATAAAAATGATGGAGAGGAATATTCTACCAATCTGTTGCTTGATCAAACTCTCACGCGACAGAGGAACGAAATGATGGAGAGTTTTTCCCACATCCTTCAACACCTGTCGATAACAACATGCTTGTATTCATCAAGCAGCCACTTTGGAAGCACCTCTCCTTTCAAGGTACAAGTCAATTTTGACATTTCCGTATTTGAAGGTCAAATAGATGCAGATGCCCTAGAAAAATGGTTAAATATCCTAGAAGGTTATTTCTCTGTGCATGATTTTTTTAACAAGGAAAAGATAACCTTTGCACTCCTTAAGGCTCTCCCCCATGTCAAACATTGGTGGGAAACTTACTGGGAGAAAATTTCCACACAGGAGTCTGGAATATATGGGGCAGAGCCCACTTGGGATTTTTCTGTGGATGTTGTTGAGGAACAATATTACCCTGTTGGTAACTATGAAGACTAGTACATGAGATGGACCACACTGCGGCAAGAGAGGGGCCAAATAGTTCTGGAGTTCACAAATAATTTCCATACCTTGTGCACCAAGCTAGGTATCAAAGACTCTGAGCGACATCTGGTTCTGAAATATCGTGGGGCTCTTGCTTTAGCAGGAAAACCCCCCTATGGACTACACTAGGATTCAACATGTAGGCAGATCTAACCATCTAAAAGTATCCTACTTTTTATAACTACCACGACTATACCCCACATTCATGCATGAAATACAAAGTAAAAGGATCCGATAACTCTACCTTAAATTTTGCATCCGGTGTCGATCCTTTTGCGTTCGGTTGCTCGTCGACTACAAGTCTCCTCGTAAGTCTTACCTGCATTCACCAAAACACAAACAAGAAACTACGAACATGCATCTCATATATGAATTATTGGGTTAGATGTCATAGTAAAACATGAATCAAACATAAATATTGAACACATCATATGGCGGGACAGAAAAAATACTGCTTTTATTAGAATCACATAGCTTACTTACAATGAGATCGACGACTGCTCCTCGAACCTGGTCCGGGATCCTCTTCACCAAGCTCCAACTGTGCTTCCACATATATTTCTCCTCTCATACTTCTTCTAAGGAAATGGCATGGGCTTATGATGGAGGAAAAAGGCAAGAATGGACAATTCTAGCTCAAAACTCACAAGGTGGATGCAAATTCTTGGGGCAAGGAGGGGATGTGAAACGTGCAGAGTTTCACTGTTCTTATTCTTCTATTGTGAATGAGACCCCAACACCTCCTTTTATATGAAAAAATGATGGTTATTCGGTTGGGTGATGGGCTATAGGCGGTGGGACAGTTGGAAAACTACCCAATATCCCGTAATCTCAACAAATTCCTTGCAACTTTTTTAATTTTTGCAACTTTTGTGGGCATACGCGGGTTGTAACGATGCATCTAGTGTATGTACATGAGCATTAATGGTGAAACTAGAACACATACGTGGGCAGTAATGGTGCATGGCGCGTACATCTTCAAAAATATGGTTTTTAAGGAGAGTTCCTCAGTGATGGCTTGCCAAAAATAGCAAGTGAGATGGTTTGATACCAGGTATGCATGTATGGTGCAATTTAGGGTTATAACTACTTTGCACAATTACATCCAAAACGAAATGGATTTTCTAGACATCTCATCACTAGCAGCTACCTATCGATATGCTATCAAAATCGAGCAGAAATTTAGGCACCAGAACAAATGAGAGTTCAGGTGTGCAAATCAGCAACAACCAAAGTATGATAAAGACGATCCTAAAAAACAACCTCTGGAAAACCAGTCCAAGACACAGGGAAAAAAGGGTCACCGGAATATGAAGAAGGACACTGGAAAGTGGTGTGATTTCCACAAAATCCCCTAGAACAAATGTAACATCCCCGACCACATAGGAAGGGCCATGTTACATGAGAAAACACTTTGATACCAATTTGCAATGTCCCCGACTGAACCACCAACAGGTTGGGGCACGCTATCTCAGACATATCTCTTTAGCGGAAATATTCACATATAAACTTAACATGAAATTAAAGAGATAATATGGAAACATACATGCAGCGAAACACGTGATATTATTACAAGAATCACAGACATGCACTTAAATACATCATTTAACCACTAAGCACAAAAAATATACTTATCTCTTAATTGAAGTACGACAACTGCGTCCAGACCTTCCACAAACCTCCCAGCCTTAGACCACGCTACTCATCACTCTCAACAGTGGGTCACCCCTGATATGGGACTAAACTCCATTGGCCAAAGGATTCCTAGTCTAGGGAGGGACAACAGGAATAATTTCCTCCAAGGATCCACTTACGCCCACAACTCACAGACTCTCATTCCCCACATGCATGTCCCACCCCATGAGTATACACCTTCATTTTCCCACAGTCCATCAGTTGCTTCACCTCCCTTTCTAAGGCTTCAACAATAGGCCAGATCAGGAATTCTCAGAGCTCTATAACTACTATTGGACTCCCTCTAGCAGAAATCACTTCCTCAACACACACTCTCTCCTAGAGAGAGATGCTCATAGGACTGACAACCTGCCTCTTCTATCCACAAGCCTTACAACTTGCCTCTTCTATCCATGGGCCTGAAAACTCGCTTCTTCACTCCCTCTCCTCAACACACGAGGATGGGGATGGAAAAAACAGAAACTAAACATGGAAACAGTAATGACGGAACAATACACAAGCAACCCGTAGGGTATAGGTGCAACAAGTGTATCAATTCAGTATTTTTGTAGAGGTTCAAGTGGTTGGGGAATTTCAACAATGGCGTTCTAGGGTTCCCATGTGCTTGTTGGGTGTGCTGGTGAAAACATTGCAAAAGGCCCCAAAAACAGTAAGAATTCCCACTTATATTTGCATGTTCTTGGGATGACACATGGCGCTCATGAAGTGCATCCCTCTCCACTTGGAGTTCGTTCCCTTTTCCCAAAGGAACTTCGGATATCAGGGTTTATTTCCCAACTATATTATTTTCAGGAAATACATTATAATACTCCCTTGGGTTAAGCCCCCAAGCTTAGCCCCTTTCTCCTAGCCTCTCATCCCCCATTCCCTTACCCATCCTATTGGATGGTTTTTCCATCACATACATTCTTATCATATCTTTTATCACTTTATTTACTCTTTCGGTTTTTCCATCAAACTCAGGATGATAAGCCGTGTTGAAGTCCAGGTTCATTCTGAACCCCTTGAATAATCGTCTCCAAAACTTTGAGGTAAATTTTGGGTCTCTATCAGACACAATTGTCTTGGGAATACCATGAAATAGTGTTATTTCCCTCATATAAATATCATCAACATTATATGTCATGTGAGTAGTCTTCAAGGGAATAAAATGGGTAGCCTTCGTAATATTATCCACCACCACCATGATGGAATCATGTTCCTTGTTTTTTCTGGGTAATGAAATCCATTTTCACCACTTCCCACTTCCACTCATGAATAGGTAATGGTTGTAGAAACCCAACTGGGTCTCTATGCTCATCTTTGACCCTTTGACACTCCATATATCTATCCATGTATTCTCCAATTTATTTCTTCATGCCTGGCCAGTAGTAATGGCTCTTGATTGCTTCCATTGTTTTCTGATATCCAGGGTGCCCAACATAAGGCACATTATGCATATCTTTCAAGATCATACTCCTCAATTCGTGAGAACTAGGTACACAAAATCTTTTCTTGTACAAGACTATTCCATCAACTTCCAATCTATAATCTTCTATTTTCTATAGCATCTTACCTTGTTGTAACTTTGTTACCATTTCCATGTACTGCATATCTTCTTTTGTAGCCTCCAATTTTTTTTCTTTAAGATCGGTTTGATACATGTTGATGGTATTATCATGTAGTTCATGCACTCTCTTGCTGAGTGCATCAACCACTTTGTTCTCCCTTCCTTTGATGTGCTTGATATCAAAGTCATACTCACAGCGGAATCCAAACCATCTGCTCTGCCTAGAATTTAAAGAAGGTTGATCAAACAAATATTTCAGACCAATATGGTTCTTTCTCAGCTCGAACCTCTTTCCCATGAGGTAGTGTCTCCATTTATTTAAAGTGTGTACTATGTTTTCCAAATCCAAATCATGAGTGGCGTAGAGCCTTTCATTCTCTTTCAATTTCGTGGATTCAAAACATATCACAAACCCATTCTGGATGAGGACTCCACCTAGTCCTTCTTTGCATGCCTCTGTGCAAACCACAAATTCTTCATTTGGATATGCAATATTCAAAATTGGAGCACTGGTTAAAAACTGCTTCAATTGCTGGAAGCTCTTTTCATATTCTTTTGTCCATTGAAACTTTACACCTTTTCTTTGCAAGGAAGTGATTGGGTGAACAATCCTTGAAAATCCTGCAATAAATCTCCTATAGTATCCAACTAGACCCATGAAGGATCTGAATTCTATCACATTCTTAGGTGCTTCCGACCCTTTAACAACTTCAATATTTTCAGGGTCTATTGTTATTCCCTCTTCGGATATTATTTGTCCCAAATAGTGGATTCGATTTTGGAAAAATGAGCACTTTCTCAACTTAGAAAATAGTTGGTGCTCTCTTAGAACCTCTAACACCATCCTCAAGTGATTCTCGTGCTATTCCTCTGTCTTGGAATATACAAGGATGTCATCAAAAAATACAATGACAAAATTGTCTAAATATTCTCGCAAAACACCATTCATTAAGCACATGAAAACAACTAGTGCATTTGATAACCCAAATGGCACCACTGTGAACTCATAATGACCATACCTTGTCCCGATGGAGGTCTTGCTGATGTATTCATCTTTAATCCTTACCTGATGGTATCTCGACCTGATATGTATCTTTGAAAATATCCTTGCATCCTTCAACTGATCGAAGAGATCATCAATCCTTGGTAGAGGATACTTTTTCTTTATAGTTACTTTATTTAACTGCCTGAAGTCAACACACAATATTAGGGTCCCATATTTCTTCTTCAAAAATAAAATTGGGGCACCCCAAGGTGACACACTTGGGCATATGTACCCCTTCTTTAAAACTGCTTCAAGCTGCATTTGTAGTTCTTTTAGTTCTGGTGTGCTCATCTGGTAGGGACTCTTTGATACTGGAGCTGCCCCAGGCATCAAATTTATAGAGAAATCAATATCTCTCTTTGGTGGTGGCCCTAGTATCTCCTTGAACACTTCTTCAAAATATTTCAGGACTGCATGATCCTCAAATTTTGGCACCTTATCCTTAGGTGCATCATCCATATGGGCTGCAAATATTTGACAGCCCTGTAACACTTCTTTAGGTGGATTTTTGAGATTTCCAAGACAGTAATTGCCCTCAGAATTCCTTGGAATGCTCTCTGATTTCCTTCCTCATCCAAGCAAGCGAATTCCTTGTTATGACAGTATAATATGGCATGGTGTTGGTCCAACCAATCCATACCAATTAGGAAATCATATGATCCCAAAGGAAAGATGTTCAAATATTCCTTGGTACTCAGTCCATTCATGCCCATTGGACATGATTTAACCAACTCAACAACCTTTCTCTTCGCTCATGTAGCCAGTTGCACCAGCCAAGATTTCCCATGCTTGTTTGTTGGTAATTGAAATATTTCCACTATCTTAGGATCTATATAGCTATGAATATCCCCTGAATCAATTAAAATAGTAAAGGAATGGTTATTGATCATACCTTTGACTTCAATCATGTGTGATTGAAACTCAACTTGCTTGTTGTCCACGACTGTATAGATCCTTGGTACTCTTATGCCCATGTACTCCACTTTTTCTTCTTGTTGAACATGGTGACTCACCTTGTCCTTTGTGTGAGGGAAATCTCTATACTTATGATCTCCATTACAACCCCAACATTGCATAGGTGTCTTCCTTGGCCTTTTCCCACCTACTTCAGCCATCCTGGGCTCCCTCAAAACTGGTTGTCTTTCAGGACTATTTCTGAAAAATGGTGGCTTGCTTCCCTTCTGCCTATGCTCCTTCTTAAAATTCCTCTTGTCTTCCCAAGATCTTTGGAAAGTAGTCTTTACTTCCTTATGGTTTCTTCCATAGTTTTAGGATCATCATACTGGATTTTGTCACTGATAAAAGGTGGCAGCCCACTCAGATATCTTTGGATCTTGACTGTCTCATCCTTAATGAAAGGGACATACTTCAAAAACTCTAGAAATATCCTTTCATATTCATCTATAGTCATGCTGTGCAATTTAATCTCAAAGAACTCTTTCCTTTTATTGTCATAGTATCTCTTGGTTAAGTACTTCGTTTCAAAGTGTTTCTTGAATTCCTTCCTTGTGACATCCTTCTCTCTGAGGTGTTGCACTTGCACAAGATGATCCCACCACATGAATGCCTTTCCTTTCAACTGATATATTGCAACTCTTCCTTCTGCATGAGAGGAATAATTATGCATTTGGAAATATTTCCTCATGCTAAGTAGCCATGTCTCATCCTCTTCATCTTTTTTGTGCTCTCCATCAAAAGTAGGAGGTTTGATCTTATTCATTTCACCCTTTAGTTCATCCACTTCAGATCTCCTATGCTTTCTGGTAGGAGATGGACATGAATTGTTGTGTGGCCTCCTTTTGGAATGCCTTTGGGAGTGTTGGTGATGTTTTTTACCACTTATTTCTCTTCTTTCCTCTTCAGGGGACTTGTGGCTGCCTGATTTGCTAGATCCACTTTCCTTATCCAACTTTTGTTCAATTATTTCCAGGCTCCGCATTAACTTCATATTGAAGTCTTCCTATTTCCGCTTGGCTTTATTAATAATTTTGTGATATTCCTGGTGAATTTGGACATCTTTTTGCAATTTTTTAATGATTTTAATCATGCTCACGTCTTTATCTATTTATTCTCCATGCTTATTGGAGTTTTTTCCTTCAACTCCCAAATGGACATCCATTCCTCTAACTTCATCCTACAGAATGTAAGCATCTTGTGCCTCCTCCATTTCTCTGCACTATGTAACAATTTGGTTCAGTTCTGACAATTGTTAACTCTGCAAAATGTACATTCAACCAAATTTTGTCGGGCTATTAGACTTAATAATTTTCCACAATAAATTAAACAATCTGATTCAACAAAAGAATATCAAACTCCATTTTATGTGGGTCTTTGGTCGATCAAGAATCCCCACAGATCTATCCTCGAGCCATGTTATGTTCTACAATTCACTTTCAGGCACTAGCCCCTTTTTCTTCATCCCTTAATTCACATGCGACCACGACTGTGAACCAGTGTTAATAGTTGGGCACTTATCCGAAGCCTTGAAACTTTGGGGTTTTGGAACTTCGAAGGTTTCCATTTTTGCACATCAAAAATATCACAGAACATTGAACTGGAGAACTCACAAAGGACGGTGGATCTACAATCCACATTCCCTGTTCAGGTCTACGGTGGATAGGAGCTTCAGGACTCTGGGCTTCGGTGGTTTCCAAAGAACATCACAACAAATATCTTGGAGTGTCGCATTGGAGAACTCACGAAATGGGGTTGATCAACGGTCCTCAGCTTCCCAACATCCAACGACTTATATTTACTACGAAACTCCAGGCTTCAGGAGTTACGGACTGTCCATACTCTCAATCCTTTCGAAGTGCCAAGTCTCTGGAATGCTGCAACTGTTTCCAAGTACAAATTCATATGAAACTTGGCATGCCTAGGGGATATCCACGTCACCCAGGTGAAGTCATAATTCCATGTCACATCCATTGCTTTGTGAATTCCTGGCTCTGGGACTTTAGGGTTCTGGGACTTCGGATAATTTCACATCTGCACACCCAAAAACTCTCGAACCATGAATCTATGAATACTTACACATCACCCACGGTGACCTCCTCATGTCACGTCACTTCGACACTACGAGACTTCGGGGATTTCTTCCTCCCACTCAATCATGAACCATTTCTTCCTTAGTGTCAAGTATCTGGACCTTGGAATCTGATGTGACGCACCCCTTGTGACCAATGGTTGATATTAACTCCAACCTTTGGGCCTTCGAGATCTCTCTACCCAATGTTAACTGTAACACCTTTCCTCCAGAGTACCAATTCTTCGAACTTCACGATATTGCACCACGCATCTACTGGGGTCAAGCTTTCATGGGCCCAGTCTAGTTAAATTCTTTATGTAACCATCAAGGGCCCCACCATCCCTACTCAACAGGAGTGTCATGTGGCAAAATACTAGAAGTGGACACATGGCCCAGTATGATGGGTGACACGTGTCATGTTCTAACTGGCATTTCTATCTTCCAAAGTTTCTTAACACATTGACACATGGCACACATACCATGTGTCCATGTCATCCTTGGTGACGTTAGTAGGCCATGTCACTTCGAGACTTTTGGCTTCAGAATATTTTACACTTGCACACTCCAATTATCCCAAACGTCGAACTCCAAAAATTTATTACCTTTCGGGGTCCACATAGTACAGCTGTGAACAATTAAGGTGGTGGCATGTGGCATGTCTTAGGAAAGGTCCACATCACCATAGGTGATGACCTCATGCCACGCCACTTCTGTTCTTCGGCTCTGGGACTTCAGGCTTGGGGGCTTCGGGAGCTTCCACACTAGTACTCTCCCATTCTCTTGAACGTTGAACTTCGATTAAGATGATCTTTTGACACGCGTCTCCTTTTAATGAACGGTCCATATTAACTCTGGACTTTGGGAGTTTAGGATTTTTCACTCCATCACACCTTATTACTCCAGAATGCTGAATTTCCAAACAATCCAATCTTTCGACATGTTTCTCTTTTCATGAACAGTCTAAATTAACTCCAGACTTCGGGATTTTTCACTCCATCACACCTTATAAATCCTAAATGTCGAATTTCTAAACAAGCCAATCTGCCGACACATGGCTCCTTTGACGAATGGTCTAGATTAACTCTGGACTTTGGGACTTCGGGCTGCAGTACCTTTTTCTTCATAACACATAAACTTTGTCGAATTCGCAAAGTCCGAAGGACTTGGAGGTTAACTCTCATGCACCCTCTTCTAGATATGACGACTAGAAAAGTTGTCCTTTCCCCCCGCGTAGATCTTATGCCCCAATTCATCTTATGCCCCAATTCAAACCTTATGGCCCAACACAATGGTTTTTGTGGCTTCTTTCTATGTTTCCATTCCATAAACCATTATACCTCTTGAGCTTCATAACACGACCAAGGTATTCTCTTGGCACCCAAGGTGCTCTTAACTCATATTTTGTCTGTTCTAACAACAAATCACTCGGAAACCTTATTTCATTAACCACTTACACAGCCCATCCGGGCTCATTGTTGAAACCGTGGGATCTTATACCAATTTGTAAAATCCCCGGCCACCCGAACCGATCCATGCTACACTAGAAAATGCTCTGATACCAATTTGTAACGTCCCCAACCGAACCACCAACATGATAGAGCACGCTACCTTAGATAGAGTTGTTTTGTGGAAATGTTCACATATAAATTTAACAAGAAATGAAATAGATAATATGGAAACCTACATGTATAGAAACACATGATATTATTACAAGAATCACAGACATGCACTTAAATACATTATTTAACCATTAAGCACATAAAATATACTTATCTCTTAATTGAATTACACCAACTGCATGCAGACCTTCCATGAACCTCCTAGCCTTAGACCACGCTATTCATCACTCTCAGCAGTGGGTCACCCTCGAGCTGGGACTAAACTCCATCGGGAAAAGGATTTCTAGGCTAGGCAAGGACAACACGAAGTTGCAGAGTACAACTGGAAGGATTTCCTCCAAGGAGCCACTTACGCCCACAACTCACAGACTCTCATTCCCCACATGCCTATCCCACCCTAGGAGTATATACCTTCAGTGTCCCACATTCCATCGGATGCTGCACCTCCCTTTATGGGGCTTTAACAACAGGTCGGATAAGTAATTCTCAGAGATCTGTAGCTAGTACTGGAGTCCCTCCAGGAGAACTCACTTCCTCAACACACTCTCTCTCCTGGAGAGAGTTGCTCACAGGCCTAAAAACCTTCCTCTTTTATCCACGAGCCTAACAACCCGTTTCCTCACTCCCTCTCCTCAACACATGAGCATGGTGATGGAAAAAATAGAAACTGAACATGGGAGCGGTAATGATAGAATAATACGCAGACAATCAGCAAGGTAGAGGTGTAGCAAGGGTATCAATTCAGGATTTTTGTAGAGGTTCAAGTGGTTGGGGAATTTCAACAATGGGATTCCAGGGTTCCCATGTTCTTGTTGGGTGTGCTGGTGAAAAAATATAAAAAGGCCCCCAAAACAGTAAGAATTCCCACTTATATTTGCATGTGCCTGGGATGACACATGGTGCTCATGAAGCACATCCCTCTCCACTTGGAGTTCATTCCCTTTTCCCAAAGGAACTTAGGATATCAGGGTTTATTTCCTAACTTTATTATTTTCAGGAAATACATTATAATATTCCCTTGGGTTAATCCCCCAAGATTATCCCCTTTCCCCTAGCCTCTCAACCCCCATTCCCTTACCCGTCCTAGTGGAGTTCAGTCTGCCATACTCTTTCTTCGTGGTCAGTCTACATGCAACGATGTTGTTATATTAATAATATGAATATTTACATGTACCAAATAGGCTCCTCGCCTTTAACATCTAGGCTCTCGGCCTAATCAACATATAAGCCTACCAGTTTATAAATACTTAGCTCACTATCCTACAAAACATGTTACATTCATAATTACAACCGGGGCTCGGCCTTGGGACATTAAAACAATGCTGGTGAATCTTGCTTAAAACAATCATTGGTGGCCGAGATCAAAGACAAGGAGTTGAATCCTGATTCAGAATCTGATGCAAAAAATAATGGGAAAATACAGATCATCGATGCAGACCCCAATTCTATTGTTATAACCACAACAATTAAACTAGAAGAACCAGGATATATTAAAGAGGGGGAGCGCCTTTTTCACTCACAAATGTGGGTGAAGGGGACCCCGCTGCATTTTATTATTGATAGTGGAAGCCAAAACAACCTCATCTTAGCAGAGGTCGTTAATCAGTTAGGATTGTTTACAAAACCACACCCGCAACCATGCCACATTGGGTGTCGTCGCCAGGGACAAGATCTTTGTGTCTTCCAGCAGTGTCGATTGTCATACGACATCCAGCCCTTCAAGGATGAGGTATTATGTGATGTTTCCTCACTAGATTCCTGTGATTTTATCTTGGTCCAACCATATATGTGGAAGCACCATGATATCTATGAGTCTCAACCGCATAGTGTCATTGTTACTCTGGGGGGTCATCTCTACAAGATACCAGAGGTAATTCTTAATACTATCCTACCTAAACAATGTTGCAAGGTAGTATCTCACACTACAAAATTTAGCTTCTTCACAATCTATTCAAAAGGTGAACAGAAGGACCCTGCAACCACTGCAACCTCGGTCAAAGCACATTCTTTCCAACAGAAGCAGATTGTAGAAGAGAAAGAAGATATTGTTTCTTCACCTACAATGGTACCTAAAAACTTCCCATTCAAGCCAATATACAATAGGTTGGTTGAATATATTCCACCCTGCCAACAACAGGTTCCTGACAATCTTCAACAAGCTAAGCAACACGCGATCTCAAGCAAGGAAAGAAACTCACCAATATTTATACTCAAAAAACGTTTTCCCCTCTCCCTAGAGAACTCAATGCAATGGAGACCATTGCTTCCTAAGGAGGGAGGATTCATCCAAGCGGATCTCGATGGCTACCCACCTATTCCAACTAGCGTAAAACAAATCATTGGAAATTTACTATTGTTAGCAGTTTTTCGATTCCTAAACTTCCATGGTCGTTTTGAGGCCCTAAATGTCGTTTTTTGGGGATTTGGGGCCCATGCGACTTCCAAAGGCACTTTCCTAGGCCAATCGAAAATTGTTCTTATCGATTAGATGACATATCAATTACCCCCATCGGGGCCTGCAAATGCCCAATTATCATATCAACTACCCCCATCGGAGCCCACAAACCTTTTGGATTTTCATCTTTTGTGGTTACAGTTTTGGATTTTTCTTATGTTAAAAAGGCCTTTGAAGCCTCATTGTAACAACAATCTTCTTGCGAATGAGCGTATACGTCACATCTCTTCTTAGAGATAAGCTTCCACCATTCTCGCGAGTTCATTCACTCTGTATTTTTATAGTCTCTGTACATTTGTTCATTAATAGAAATCATGTATTACTATATTTATCTGTTTCTGACAATATTTATGTGTATTTCATTGTAATATATTTACTTTCATTTCATTCTAAAAAATAATCTAGATCAAAGGGTTCTACTAATACCATCCTACAGTATCAATCAAACTCTTCTCCATCAAACAATTTGGGTTCTTGAGTTGTCCCCCAAACACACATCTACCCCTTCATATCTCTCATATTCACAGGAACCATTCACTATAAGGTGTAACATGAAAGGGCACACTTGAGTCAATCAACTAAACATTGTCATTTTATTGTGTACTAGTCGACATCAGACACACATCACCTCCTTTATCCAGAGTAGTATTTATCTCAGTCTATTGCTTCTCGTTAGATATCATACTAACTTTTGTTGACTTCGAATTGTGGTTCCTTTTTTAATTCCCATATTTACATCATTTCTAACATCTTCTCATCCATTGAATTGGGGATTTAGATCTACCCTTCAACATAGACTTTATACCAGGAAAGTTTCCTTTATCTCTGTCGACTAGTCAACCTCTCACCATTAAGGCATCTTTGGTTAACCCTTCCATGTTCTTATGTCTCATTTCTTCTGACAGTAGAGATGGAACCACATCTTCTAGCGCTAATTTTTCATCAAATTATTCCCTATAGCCACGACTAAGATATCCTAGGAGTCTAAGAAAGAACAAAATAGGATTATACATTTCTCCTCCTCGGTGATTTAATATCCATATATGATAAGTGGATTATTATAGTATTGAATGCATTTAGACGCTTAGTTACTGAGCTTCCATAATTCATCCTCTAAATATACAGTCCCTTTATAAGGAACAACTTATTTTTTAGGGATTTTGATCAGTACAAGCTTCCCAACTTGTTCGATATTTTCTTACTTGAGTATTCACTTGAGACATTAAATAGCACCGAAACTGCAAAACAAAGTAGAATCATACTCCTTGTTTTTCTTTCGAGTTTCTTACATTATTCCTTTGACATTGTCAGTGTTTCATGGAAACCTACATAGGAGACCTAGCTAAAGCATACACAAACAAATCTTATCAAGAAAAGGAAGAGAGATACAATATAAAGAATGAGAATCAATATATATTATGATATGTTTAATGAGTGAGTGATATCCACTCATATAGGCAATTTCATCCAATAATTAAGAAAAGAGAAGAAGAATTAAGATGCAATGAACTCTTCTTAGGAATGCATGCATAATCGTGATGGTCTAAAATTAGAAAGTCTAAAATAGAACTAGTGAGTTAACTCCCACTGAACTAGTGTGCCGAAAATAGAAATTTCTCCAACACCCCCCTGAACATCACTATTGAGTAAAAAATGAGTCCCCGCTACTAGGACATATTATTTTCTCATGTACAATGTAACTAATGAACACTAAATAAAAATGAGGAAACAAGGACAACCACGTGGGAATAAAACCCCCCTCAAAAGACATTGCATCAAAAGAAGAAAATGGCAGTTGTTTCTAGGCAACTTTGTTCTTCACTCCAAGATGATCCTGCAAAGTTTGAAACTTCAAACTAGTGAAGGTCTTGGTGAATATGTCGAAAGTCTATTCAGAGGAAGGACATAAATACAAATCAATGATCCTGTCATGTACTAAATCTCTAATGAAATGCATGTGGACCTCAATGTGTTTGGTTCACTGTCGTTGTACTAGATCTCTGCAAAATATCAGTGTACTCTAATTGTCACACCATATGATAGTCGAATAGTGAAACTGGATACCAAGCTCGGTAAGGAAGTGTTGAAGCCAAAGTGTTTGAATGACACAATTGACTCTTCCTCTATACTCGGCCTTTGTGGAAGATAAAGCAATGTTGATTGCTTCTTACTTGACCAACAAATTAGGTCTAACCCCAAACTAAGAGTGTACCCTGACGTGGACTTGTGATCTATGCTATCACCAGCCCAATCTCAAACTGTGAAGCCTATGATATCTAATGCACAACCAGCTGCATAGTGAATCCCATAACTCATGGTGCCTTGAACATATTTAAGGATGTGCTTGGAAGCCTTCCAGTGTAGATCATTGGGTTCCTGCATGTATCTAGAAACTTCTCCTACCACATATGATATATCTGGACGGGTGTAGGTGAGATACAAAATACTCCCCACCAAATGTCAATACAAAGTGTTGTCCACTAATGGTGTATCCCTGCCATCCTCAATTATGATCCCAGATAAGAAGGGTGTAGGTGCAGACTTACAGTCTGTCATGTGGAATCTATCCAGAAGATCCCTGACATACTTATCCTGAGAAATTTTGATGCTAGAAGCATCCTGACTAATCTCAAGACCAAGAAAGAAGTGGAGTGGACCCATGTCTCTCATAGAGAACCTTTCATGCAAAATATCTTTGACCAAATAAATGGTTGAAGCATAGCTACGAGTGATCAAAAGATCATCAACATAGAGTACTAAAATCATCACAGAGTTAGTATTCCTTAGCATGTGAACATTGGAATCATATTTACATCTAACAAAATCATGTTAAAGCAAGTAAGAATCCATCTTTGGATACCATGCTCTAGGTTCCTGCTTGAGGCCATAAAGAGACTTTTTCAGTCTACATACTAAGGATGAGTTTTGAATGAACCCCTCTGGCTACTCCATGTATATATCCTATGAAAGGTCACCATGAATAAAATTGTTCTTCACATCCTTCTTGTGAAATTCCCATCCTTTGGCTGTTGCAATGGCTAGATCCAAGCAAATGGAGTCCACCTTTTCTATAGGAGAAAAGGTCTCATCATAATCTATCCCATTAATCTGTTGAAATCCTTTTGCAACTAATATGGCCTTGTATCTTCTCTCCTGACCATTTCCTGCTCTCTTGGTCTTATAGACTCATTTTCATTTGACAATTTTCCTCCATGGTGGAAGTGGAACTAGATCCCAAGTTTGATTCTCTAGGCGAGAGTCATTCTCCTCCTACATGGATTCTTCCCATAGTGGATTGCAAACAACCTCACTGTATGTATGTGGATAAGAATGTTGAACCATATAGAAATGCATGGGCATCGTTGGTTCAGAAGATAAAAGTACATGAGAAGGATCCACATGCTGAGATCGATTCCTCCTCAAATCCAATGGATCCCCTGCAAGGTGGCCTGCTACCTCAAGTGTGGATTGTACCCACTTGGGAATTTGCTGAAGCTCTGACACTGGCTCCTCATTTGGATGTAATACCTTCTCATCTGCATGTAAATAATCCTCTAAATCAGTGTCTAAATATGTAGCATCTAAGTGTGTGGACTCATCATCTTTGATGTCTAGAACTGATGGAAGCACAAGAGTTTTTGCATGTTGCACTAGAGGTGCATGCAAATGACTCTCCTCAAACTGAACACTATGTTCAATGATGAGTTGTTCTGTAGAGGGATGAATCAATCTGTACCTCTTCATATCATCTAGATATCCCACAAAGATGCAAGGTCTTCTCTATGGATCTAAGGCTTTCCTCTTTTCAAAAGGAATATGGGCCCATGCTCTAGATCCAAAGATGTGGAAGTGTGTGACATATGGTTTGTCACCTGTCTAAGCCTCAAAAGGTGTCCTATCCTCAAAATATTTGTGAGGTTTTATGTTCTATATGTAAGCAGTACAGTTGAGTGCCTCATCCCAAATCTTGGAAGGAAGTGATCTTGCATGCAACATGCAATTGGCCATCTCCTTGAGAGACCTATTCTTCCTTCCAACAACTCCATTATGTTGTGGAGTGTATGGAACTGTGTGGTGCAATTGGATACCAACTTCAGGACAAAAATTATGAACATCTTTGTTGATATATTCCCCCCCATTGTCTATACGGAGGATATTGATTTTCTTCGCAGTTTGTGTCTCTAGTAGAGCTTTGAAGTCTTTGAGATTCTCAAAAACTTCAGACTTTTTCCTGAGAAAATAAACCCTAGTATAGCGTGAGTAATCATCATTAAATGTAAGAACATACCTTTATTTGTTGATGGATGGATGTGGAAATGGACCCATAAGATCATTGTGAACAAGCTCCAAGGAAGAGGTGGTTCTCCTTTCCTTCCCCTGTTCAAATTTCTCTTCACGATGCTTGCCAAGAATGCATCCTTCACAAAACCCTTCAGAAAAGTGAATGTCTGGCAAGCCTTTGACCATTCCTTGTTTGGAAATTCGTTGCATGTATCTAATGTTTAAATGACAAAATCTCTCATGCCATACTCTACTACTATCATTAGCATGTGTAATTAGCAAAGAGGAGTCATAGGCAGTAAACTTAGTGAAATTATACATCCGTGATTTTTTATCTACCTCACAAACTGCAATAATGGAACTGTCATCCATGTCAAGTAGAGTAACTAAATCTGATGTAAATTCAACCCTTTTACCTGTTTGAGTGATCTGATAAACTAAGAGAATATTTATAGAAATCTTTTGAACATGTAGAACATTCTCAAAACTTGCATTAGGGAGTTCCACTCTTCCCTCTCCTACAACTGTTATTGGAGTATCATCCCCCATGAGAATAGGAGGTCCACAACATGAACTCAAATAAGTAAAAACTTCCTCTTTAGCTGCCATATGATGTGATGCACCATAATCTATAATCCATGAATTAGATGAGTAATTAATTGCAACCAAAGCATGATGATTACCTTTCTTAGGCACATGGTGTTCTTCCTTCTTCTTCTTGGGTCCTTCATGAATGCAGTCTCCAAGGTTATTCTTCTGAAGTACCTGTGTCATAATATCGATCTTCTTCTTCATGCATGTGTATTCTTCATGATTTGGTTTATTGCAATATGTGCACTTCTTTCCCTTCTTCTTCTTCCCTTTGGAATTTGAAGAATATTTGGAACCTGAAGAATCCTTGAAGGGTTTGGAATATCCCTCCTTCTTTGACTCTGGATGTAATATCTCCTTTTGTTTCTGCTTCAATTTCTGATTGGATTACCCTTTTCCATCATGCATGGTGAATGCATGTGCTTTGGGATCTTTCATAAGGCCCGTCTGTATGATTTTTTTTTGTTGTTGTGTAAGAAACTCAACGAATTGAGCCATCGTAGGCATTTTCCAATTTTCTCCCAAAAGACATCTGCCAAAATGGAAATTGGAGACATATACAACGTATTCTAGTCCTAGCTTGGCCAAAATTGTTAGAATAAGTTGTTTCTCTTTTGTATACTTGTCAATACCATATTCACCCAAGCTCAATACCAAAGATTTAAATTTAGTAAAGAAATCTTGTATATTATCAAAACTTTTAGGGTCTAAGGTATTCAACTCTACCTCAAGCATATGACCTCGCATCTCATCTTGCTTTCCAAAGAGTCCTTCCACGGTGGTCTAGATCTTGTTTGGAGTCTTGCATGCTGCAACATGAAACCATAAATCAGTGGGGATTAAATCAAGAAGTAGTCTTGTGGCCTCATCCTTATGGTTCACCCATCTAGTCTTCTCAAGCGTTGATGTAGGTTCTGTTTCTGTCACCGTCATCAAATTATACAATCCTTTTCTTTTCAGTATGAATGGGACCTTAGGCTTCCATTAAAAATAGTTGTACAGTGTGAGTATTATCACCAGACTTGATTAAAGAAATCGCATCGTCTCCATCCCTACTATTGATTATGAAAATATCCTGAAAACCGAGATCGTGGATTCTGAGATATTACTGACGGTTCTATGGCAGATATAGATATGATAAAACAACTATATATCCTAAAACACAATGTGGGTTCTGGATATTTTTTATGAGCATGTGCATCCCTATGTCACACGTCTCTGGTCAAAATTTTAGCCCGCCCCAGATCGTGGATTTCGATATATGGTTGTTTTACTGTAGAAAACCAATTTTCTAGAGTGTCTCACCTTGGCAATGGGAAGAATGAATCATCACACCCTAGAGAACGATATAGTGTGACTATGTCACACCCTATCAATGGATAGGGTGCGTCAATTTTTTAAAACTAAACGTTGCACCCTGGTGAAGAACACAATGCAACAATGCCGCACCTAGGATGTGTAGAAGCTGCATCAATTCCTAAAAAAAAAACTGTAAGTTTGAGTGCGATCGTCACACGCTAGCAATGGATAGACTGCATCGATTGACTGTCGCACCCTAGCAATGGATAGAGTGTGATTCCAATTGTCTCAACTTTCGATGGGGATGGGCTGCGACTCTGGGAGAAACTAGGGTTACTCAATAAGTAAATCCTCTTTCTCTCTTCTCTAGCTTGCTCCATGCAGCTCGAATCTGATACCATGTCAGTGTTTCATGGAAACCTACACAGGATACCTAGCTAAAGCATACACAAACAAAGCTTATCAAGAAAAGGAAGAGATATACAATATGAAGAATTAGAATGAATGTATATTATGATATGTTCAATGAGTGAGTGGTATTCAGTCATATAGGCAATGACATCCTATAATTAAGAAAAGAGAAGAAGCAGTGAGTTGCGGTGATATTTTCTTAGGAATTCATGCATAATAGTGATGGTGTAAAATTATAAAGTATAAAATAGAACTAGTCAGTTAACTCTCACTAAACTAGTGTGCCGAAAATATAAATTTCTACAACAGACATACCTATTTGAATGGCACATGTACATATCGTTTCCCATTGTTCTCGATCTATAAGGAGATATTAAATTTTAAGGTTCTAAATCTCATTATTTTGGCCATTGAATTTTTCAATCTCTATCCTCTAATTTCTTGCCATTCTTTCAAGCACAACCTTAGATATCGTTGACCTACAAATATCACTAGACCTAGGGTTTAGCACAGATCGAATATCTTCTTAACTTTTCTCTTATACAACTTGTACAAAAAAATGCATATTAGCTCTGATACCACAAGTATCAGAACAACTTAGCTTGCATATAATACCACATGTTAGGAAATCTACATCCACACTAAACCCACTAGGAAAAGAGAAGGCGTATTTAAACAAGAAAATAAATGACAAACATAATACATAGAGATTTTTCCTTGGAAACCTAAATGAGAAAACCAACATTCCTTGAGTGTCTTACTCTCTTGTTGTCTTATTCATTCAAAATAAAGAGTTACATGACTAACCTTGGTCTACACCTAAGAAACAATCACCATCATACTCTCTTTCTTTACATAGGAACAACCTTGCAGACAATATGGCTTACATCTACATGACTAGTAACCTTCTTCTAAACATCAGCATGAACATCAACTTAATATATTTACAACATGCCTTATTTATATGATTTATAGTATGAAAAAACCTAAATCATGGAACCCAAAAATTGTTACAACAGGAAAACCCTCCTCTTGGTTAGCTATAGAAAAATATGAACTTGAATTTATTACATAAGAGGTCTCATTTTCGTCATGAGGAAGGAAGGGGGGAGTGGAGTTGTGGGAGGATACATATATATTTTTCAAAAAATAATTCTCTTTCTGATCTATATCCCCCATAGTAAAGAAATATCTATACATATGGAGCCCAACCAAACCATTATCATTTTCAACATTCTCACGTAAATCAAAATCAACATGTGAAGAAACATTAAAACATGATTTATGTTCTTCATCCACTGACTCATATGTTTCATTAGTAAGAGAAACTAAAAAGAAAATCAAATCATGGGTAGAGGGCCTATCATCCAAAGGAAATCTATAGCAAATATGAGTAAATCTGATAACCAAATCTTTAAGAGATGCATCTTCATTCTTCCTAATCTTTGATATCTCTGCACACAAATAATCATAATCACAATTATCAAAATAATGTCAAAATTGACACATAAACTACTCCTGTGTTTGAATAGAGGCAATCGACAAGGTCTCATACTAGCTCTTGACCCGACCTGCAAAAGTGAGTTAAAATCCCACAAATTGCTCTTCCATTAGTAATATTGTGAGAGTAACAAAATTTCTAGAATTTAAAATCATGTTCAGATGCAATTGCCTCACCTTCACTATCAAAATTAATTTGCGACAATAAATGTAAAATATTTCTAGGAGGTTTGGGAGGTACAGTAGCAGAAAAACATCTCCATAAAGGGATATGGGATGGAGCAATCAATAATTTAAAACAATTAATAAAAATTACTTTGCATGCTAACCTTGTCATCTCGTCCTCCTTCTAGCGTCATTTATATTGATGGGTCTGAATGGCCTGACAAGCAGGTAAGGGAGAACACTCGATGGTAGGTCCCAATTAGACTTAATCTCGTTTGGGATGTGTTGGGCCCCAACAACTCCCCCCTAAATTTTTACAAAATTTAAAGGGCCCCCATTAGAATCTTGATAATTATAATGAGCTACAAAATCAACCTTTTCAAATAGTTCCATACCTTGGCTTGCTTTGAGACAAAATTAAGACATTCACTATAGTATGAGACATTCATTACAAGAGTATATGTCAAAATTTAGAAACGAGCATAGAAATCTCAATTTAAACAAAAATGTTAATTTTTATCAACTGTTTACTTTCGTTTAAATTATGATTATGTGTTCTTTCTTTTGCTCATTAGAAAGTTTGACTATTTTGAATAATGGGTTCAATACTTCATCAAAAAATATCTTGGTTGGTTTCTCATTTTCATGAAATCATTTGGTGATATTAATTAATTAAATTCTTTTTTCATTTTGCATCTCATTTCAAAATAATAATAATAAAAGAATTATCTATCATTTGTTTGAT
>ML804663.1:186237-199088 GCA_009831015.1 Picea engelmannii | reverse complement strand
GTGTTTAGTAATTAGTTAATTATTTCTCTCTTTTATTCGTTTCTTTTAGGATTCTTAGATTGGCTAACGGGGCCATTAAACCCGTCAGAATGAGTTACACCAAACGGCTTGGGTTATTTAGACAACCCCGAACCAGACTCGCTCTTCTAGTTGATGGACGGTCAATTTCGCCCGTCAACAAGATGGTGTTTCCGACCAGTATGTAGCCCTGGTTGCAACAAAGAATTAAAAGAATAAAGAGGGGAAAGATGAAAAATTGACCCCCAAAGAATCTTGATTGACTCTAAATCTATTATAAACTTAAAGAAACTAATTCAACCTAGCTACTGCTAACCTATCTCGTGGGAGAAAAACTAATAGAATGAGCAGTATGAGAGATTATATCATTAGAATCATAAATAATTCATGTATACTATTGATAAGTGACAAAAAAAATGCTATAGATACATAAGCAATTAGTTGTACAATGCATTCATAAGGTTATTTTCATACTCATAAGAAAACATATGACAACATGAGTATATAGAATGGAGTGAAGAAATAGTTCGTACAACATAATTCTATGGTACATATACCAAAATCTCAAGTTCCCATAATGTCTCTTCCTCTTCATTCATTCAACAATAATAGTAGCATCTTTCATTTAGGATGGTAAAAAGTGCCTTCTTACATTCAGTGGGCTCTCTTTTATAAGACAAGAGATACTTGTCATCTCTAGTGGTTGTTCACTTCATTTTCCCTTTCGTTTTGTCATCTATTTCAAATTTCTTTTAAATTTTCAAAAATGACTATGCGAGAGTTACAAACAAAAGATGAAGAGACTCCTGAGAGGTTATTCTCACCCTATGATAGTTTACAAATGTTATTCATCTAAAAATGTCATTGACTATGCATGTTGGTGTCATCTTCTATTCCTTGATATGTTTATGGATGTTTATGTTGTTTTTCTATTGATTAAGATAATCCTTCCTTGTTATGTTTTGTCTTATTCTTCCATATTTCTCTCGCAATTTTTATTTTGACTTCTGTAGCTTGAGTTGCAATTGTTTGAACATTGCACAACTCATTCTTCAATTAAATTTTGGCATCTTCTTTGTTTTGTATTTTTGGATAAGTTTCACTTCCAATCTACCAATATTTTCTATGTCATCATGTTCTCTCTTATATCTTTTTGGAGAGCTATCTCGGGCCTGATTTAATTGCATGTAGCCACGGATATGACTGTTTGAAGTTTGCCCAATCAATTTTCCCCCCAAATTCATTGTCTATTGTTTTTTTGCATTTGTTGACGTTCTCTATCACTTGTGTGACCTAACTACCTCTCCTACTACATTCTTCAGTCTGATACCTTTCCAATGAAGTATCATGGGCTCAATTTTTGACACTTGTAGCCTACGATATGTCAGTTTGAAAAATGGTGCTCAACATCTATTGATCATGTATGTGGGTGAATTTGGGCATCTATTCTTAACGTGCAAATAAAAATCCCACATGCATAAGAGAATTCAATATTGAGTGGTTTAAATGGTTTTATCCCCTTTGGATAATTTGAATAAGAACATGGGGAGGGCATAAGACCCGAGGCCTGTAATGTAATTTTCGCTAATTTTCATCCTAAAAAATAGGAAAATAAAAAGATATAAAATAAAAAAATTATTTAAATTAATTAAAGTTAACCTACATTAATTAAAATTAATAAATAAAAATTACTAAAATTACTCTTAACCCTATGTGAATTTTTGTTTTACTAAAATTAAAAAATAATAAAATATAAAAAATTAAAAATAATAAATAATAAATAAATAATAGTAAATAAAATTAAAAATAAAAGAATAATAAATACCCCTCCCCAACCCAAGGTCTTTGTCGTATATGAAATTCCTCAACCCAAGTCTTCATCCCAAATTCCTCTTCCTTGGAGAGTTTAGTGCATGCCCACTCTAGTGGACTCACCTGACTCTGATGGCTTAGCTTCCAATGACACACTCCAACTCAAATATTAAAATAATATAATGCTTGGTGCACTCAATATTAAAATAATTGTAATTTTTATGGTTTAGGTTTACCCATGAATATTATTAAAATGATCCTCCCAAAGATATATCTAATTCATGGTCATCGAGGTATTTGGTCGTCGAAAGTGTTATAAGCCTCGGTAAATCTATGATAGTAATTCCCTGATGACAATGTTCAACTCACTCTTGACCAACCTTTAGCTTACTCTAATGATAATATTAAAATAATAGTCCAACAATATATGGTTTCCGGGGTTTTTGGTTGAAAGGTGAAGTAAATAATGTAGTTTATTGATAGAAACTCTTGATGACATATGGTTGGGATGTATCCTTCCAAAGGTAATAAAAAAATTAAAATAATCTCCCTCATGGTGAGTGTGCCTTCTCCCGCAATAAATATAAAAATATTTAAAAATTCAAACCCTCCTTGAATATATATTAAAATGATCTTAGTCATCGGGCTCTCTTGGTAAGGGAGGTGGAAGTCTTGGTAAATCCTCCAATGACTAAGACTCTCGATGATGGTAACACTCGATGGGATCTCTCGACGACATGGGCTTAAGTCAGGTTGGAATAAATCTTGAGAGATAATATTAAAATAATATTAAATGTCATTATTTTAATGGGTGTGATCCCTCCAAAATATATATTAAAATATTCCTCCAACAACATATGTATTAAAATAATATATGGTTGGAATGGATGGTCATTAGCATGGATGGTTGGGAAGGTTGGTGCATGGACACTCCGATGATAATTCTCCAACGACACATGAAGAATATTATAATGTTTTTGATAGGATTCTGATGAGCATATAATATTAATATAACATATTAATCCCCTCCATTCGAATATTCGTTGAATATAATGCATGGACGGTTGAATTTGTTGAATACTCCAATGGATTATTCAAATGACCCCTCACATTGAGGCATTAAATAATAATATAATAATCCTAAGTTCAATTCTGATATGGCTTAGACTTGGGGCATAATATGATCTGGATTATTTTCAGCATGAATTGAGAGAGGAGATATAATAAAGAAATTTACAAAGATATATCAGATACCCAATAATATAACAAAACATATCATAGATATAAACATAGAGATACAATAATATAAAATTTCTATTAATGAGCGAAATGTACAGACTGTAAAATTACAGAGTGAAAGACTCGCTAGAATGGTGGCATCTTATCTCTGAGAAGAGATGTGATGGCTACGCTTATTCACAAGGATATAATTACAATGAGGCTCTTAAGGCCTTTTTTAACATAACTAAACTCCAAAACCCTAACCTTGGAAGATGAAAAACCAACAATTTTGTGGACCCCGTTTTGGGTAGTTTGGTGTATCAACTTCCTGGGGGCGTAACTTTGGCATACGATCTCTGTTTTGGGAGAATGATAGTTCGTTGGGAAGGTATCAATGGGGATATTAATACTGGGAGCTCAAAAAAATCCTTTGTTTATAACTTGGGTGCTTGATCTTGAAAAATATTCATTTAGGCCCTCAAAATGGCCCTGGAAGTTTAGGAACCGAAAAACTGCTAAAAATAGTAAATTTTCATAAAGCTGTTTTGAGCCAGTTGGAATAGGTGGGTGGCCACCGAGATCCACCTCTATCAATCCTCCTTCCTTAGGAAGTAATGGTCTCCATTGCGTTGAGTTCTAGAGGGAGGGGGGAAAACGTTTGTTGAATTTTCATCTTGATGAGTTGCTTGCCTTGCTGGAGAAGTTGCATTACTTAGCCTGTTGAAGGCTATCACAGACCTGTCGCTGGAAGGGTCGAAACTTTTTAACCAGTATGGATACATGAGATGATTGTGTGCAGAAGGAATTCTTGCGCTTTTCTTCAATCTTGTTGACCTTCTTTTGTTGGACAAAAGGTGCTTGGACTGAGGCTTTAGTGGTTGCACTGTCCTTCTGTTCACCTTTTGAACAGATTGTGAAGAAGATGAGTTTTGTAGTATGAAATACTACCTTGTGGCATTGTTTAGGTGGGACAATAGTTGGAACTACCTATGGTATCATGTAGATATGACCCCCCAGAGTAATAATGACACTACGAGCTCAAGACTCATAAATAGCATGGAACTTACACATATATGGCTAGACCAAAAGAACATCACAAACATGTAGTGGGGAAACATAACATAATACCTCATCCTTGAAGGGTTGGATTCCATAGGTCATGAGACACTATTAGCTGACACAGATATCTGGTCCCTCGCGAAGCCACTTGATGTTGTATGATTGTGGGTGTTGTGTTGTTGACAAAATCAATTGTTTGACGACCTCTGTTGAGATGAGGTTATTCTATATTTTGTCAATTGAATAGGTTCTCACCCTCTTCACTATCCTCTAGTTCTTCTGGTTGAATTTTTGTGGTCGTCACAATAGCAGTGGGGTTTGCGTAAATGATATGTCTCTCCCCATTATTTTCTAAATCGAATTATGAATCTGGGTTTAGATATTTTTCTTTTCTCTCGACCACCAATGACTGTTTTGAGTGACATTCATTGGTGTTGAGCCAGGGGCTTTTGTTGAAATCGCACCATTTTCTAGTTTCATTCTTTGTCTTTCCCTTACCCTTATTTTTTTGTGGCTTGGACTAGTTTTCGGGAGGTTGTTTTTTAGGGACGTATTTATCATACTTTGGTTGTTGCGTATTTGAAAACATGAACTCTCGTTTGTTCTTGTGCTTAAATTTCTGCTTGATCTTGACATCATATCGATAAGCAGCTCCCAACGATGAGATGTCCAGAAACTCCATTTCAGTTTTGATTTATCTGTGTAGAACCCCACAGTATTTCAGAACCAAATATTACTCGGAGCCTTTGATACTCATATTGGTGCACAAGGTATGGAAGGTATTGGTGAACTCTGAAACTTCTTGGCCCCTCTCTTGACGTAGTGTGGTCCATCTCATGTATTGGTCATCATAGTTTCCAACATGGTAATATTGTTCCTTGATCGCATCCACAAAACAATCCCAGGTGGGATCGATCCCATATATTCTAGACTCCTTTGTGGAATTTTTATCCTAGTAATTCTCCCACCAATATTCGACATGGGGGAGAGCCTTAAGGAGTGTGAATGTGATATTTTCCCTGTCGGAGAAATTATGAACATAGAAATAACCTTCTAGTATATTTAACCATTTTTCTAGGGAATCCACATCTATCTATCCTTCAGATACGAGAATATAAAAATTAACTTTTACCTTGAAAGGTGAGGTGCCTCCAAAGTGTCCGCTTGATGAATACATGCCTTTTTTTATTGGCAAGCGCTGAAGGATGTGGTAATAATTCTCCGTCATTTTGTCCCTCTGTCACGTGATATCTTTGGTAAGAAATAGATTAATAGAATCTTTTTCTCCATAAATTTTCTTTTCTTCTGCCATGGAGGGTTTCTTGGGCATGCGAGAGCCATTATCCTCAAGAGAGACAAGCTTGAGACCCAACTTGTTATACTCGGACCTCGTTGGGGTCATGCACTAAAAAAAATGATCAAGAGAAGCCTGCTATGATACCACTGATCCAGATTATTTTCGGCGCGAAATGAGAGAGGAGATATAATAAAGAAAAGTACAAATATATATCAAATATCCAATAATATAACATAAATGTATCATATATATAAACACGGAGATACAATACTAAAAAATTTCTATTAATGAGCAAAATATACATACTGTAAAATTAGAGAGTAAAAGACTCGCTAGAATGGTGGCAACTTATCTCTGAGAAAAGATGTTCAATGGTTGTAGAAATTTAATGACAAAATCAACAAGCTAATATCATGTCATACACTTATCAACCTAGAGATAATTGTCTTGAATGAACTCTGAAATGTCTAAAACCCACATTCAAAAATTACCATAAGCAGAAATACACATTGCTAAGCAATTTATGCAGCAAAATAAACACAATGAACAACAATCAACCAACCATGAATAACTCAAAAATTTAGGCAAATGCCAGGGAAAACCCCAAGGTGGGAAACCTAATGAGAGAGATTTATTATTCAGCTTCAAGAAAGTACATGTCAATAGCAATAACACATTTCCAACCAAGAGAAAACCACTTACAGCACAAAAACTATCCCACCACAATCTGCCTTGAAAATTGTACCATAGTTCGTACAACTATACAGATTTACAAAAAACAACACCTCGAAATTTGTGCCCACAACAAGCTGATGTACATTCTTCTGTACATTCGACCTCCTTTAGTAAATTCACCCAAATATTCCTCGAAAATTGTTCCAACCCTTTCTTCAATTTTCGTGCCCAAATTTGTTGTTGTACGACCTGTACGGATCCGTACAGTATGGCTTGTCTCAACAAATCAAAAACAACAATCTAAAACATACATTCTTCCTAAGGATTTTCACCCTAGATTTCTTGGGAAATGTGTCCTCCTTGGTTCCCTCTTTCCTCTCTCAAGCTTACTCAAAAAATCTCTCAAACTCCTCTCAATGTGTCTTGCACACTATCGAATGCATTCTTTTATAAAATCTGAAGATGATCATTTCCCTCCCAAGTGTATTTTCACCTTCCCCATCCCTAAATCCAAAGGTCAAGATCTAATCTTGCCTTTACAAGATCAAGGGTCATGATTCATTCCCTCCAAAATAAATCACTTAAAATATTAAAGTACATTTCACTTTATTACATAAGTGCACTTCATTAAAAAGTCACTTTAATAAAGAGCCACTTTATCCCAACTTTATAAAAACCCATTATAAAGTCAAGTGTCTAGTAGTGTAGGTACAAGGTAACTTCTGCATACAAGACACATATGCAGAGTACCTTCTGAGCTAAAAATATAACACTCCCTCTTAGAGAGGGATGCACTCGCTTCCATCTCCATCATCTGGTCCCATCACACTGTACTCAGTAGGAGCTCCCTCTGAAATTGGATCCATCCTCAACACTTGCAAAAAACTACCTTGAAAATCTACCTTGAAAATCGTGCCACAATCTACCTTGAAAATTGTGCCACAGTCCATACAGTTGTACGGATTTGCTGAAAATAAAACCACAAAATTTGTGCTCACAATAGAATGATGTACCTTCCTGTGTATGGCAGACCTCCTTCAAAAAATTCACCCAAACTTGCCACGAAAACCATACCAACCCTTGCCTCGATTTGCATGCCCAAATTTTATGTTGTACAACCTATACGAATCTGTATAGTATGGCCTGTCTCAGCAAATTAAAGAAAAACACTCTAAAACAAAAATTTCTTCCTTGGGATTTGTGCCCTATCTTTCTTGGGAAATGTGCCCTCCTTGTTTCCCTCTTTCCTCTCTCAATCTTACTCAAAAAATCTCTCAAACTCCTCTCAATGTGTCTTGCACACTTCCCAATGCAATCTTTTATAAAATATGAAGATGACCTTTTCCCTCCCAAGTGTCTTTTCACCTTCCCCAACCCTAAATCCAAAGGCCAAGATCTAATCTTGCCTCTACAAGATCAAGGGTCATGCTTCATTCCCTCCAAAATAAATCACTTAAAATATTAAAGTACATTTCACTTTATTACATAAGTGTACTTTATGAAATAAAGTCACTTTAATATTAGAAGTTACACTTTATTAAAAAGTAAGTTTAATAAAAGAACCACTTTATCACAAGTTTATAAAAACCCATTATAAAGTCAAGTGTCTAGTAGTGTAGGTACAAGGTAACTTCCTCATACAAGACACATATGCGGAGTACCTCCGGAGCTAAAAATCTAACAATGGATATGCTCATTTGCAAGAATATTATTACAATGAGGCACTAAAGGCATTTTTAGCATAACAAAAATACAAAATCTCAACCTCGGAAGATGAAAAGCCAACAATTTTGTGGACCCTGTTTTGGGTAGTTTGGTGTATCAACTTCATGGGGGCATAACGTTCTCATACGATCTCCATTTGGGGCACACAACAGTTCAACATAAATATATCATCGAGGAGATTCATTTTGGGGGCTTAATGAGAGACTTTGGTTATCATTGAGGTTCTAAATCGCAGAAACACTTCATTTAGGCCCTCAAACTGGCCCCTGAAGTGTACGAACCAAAAACTGCTAAAAATAGTAAATTTCATGAAAATTGTTTTGAGCCAGTTGGAATAGGTGGGTGGCCAATGATATCCACCTGGATCATAATAAGATAATCATGTAATGTCATTTCATGGGATCTGGTCGGGGAGGAGTGGATTCCACGAATATAGGAGGTTTGTCTTAGATGCTAATTTCCCATGGAATTCACCGTGTAGTAAATGTGAGGACCAATGGGGAGCATCTTGGGTAGAGCTCTCATGGGATATTAAGTTGAAATTTAGTGAGTGAAGGGAAAAATGTAATAACTTAAATTAAAAATTAATATGAAACTAAATCTAATGAGAAAAATAAAACAAGTATGTACAATCTAGGACTTAGGTGACAAGAAAGAAAAACAAAAGAAAAATGAAAAATTTTAAAAACAAAAGAAAAAAAATGGTAAATTGTTTTTATTCAGTTTTAAGGATACATGAGAAAAATAAGGATGTACATATTTCATCTTAGGTTTCATTCAAAACACATCATTTAACAAATAATTTGTTCATGTAACACAAATTGTTTATCCGTGTAAAAACATATTCACCCCATGTAAAAATAAATATCTAAAGTGAATGTAGTTTTCCCCTATGTAAAAATAAATATCTAATGTAACTTCAGGGAAAAACCATGGGGAAAAACCATGGGAAAATACCATGTGGTTTTGCCAAAACAAAGGGTAAAATGGAAATAAATAAAGAAAATTTAATAACTAAAAATAAAATTGAAAAGAAATAAATAATAAATTAAAAATAAAAAATACATACAAAAAAAATATTAGTAAAATAAGTTGAATTACACACAAGTCATGGTTCCATGCCCGTCATGGTTCCCTCGGTCAAGGTTCCACACCTAGGGATGAAATTAGGAATAAGGTAAATCACGTAGGCTTTGAGAATGTGGGCATTAAGGAGAGTATCTAGGTCATATGGAAATCAAGAACACTATGATTTAATTGCAATGAATGGAAAATGATGAAGGGGAAGAACACAACACTTCATGCGATGAATCAACATCAGAAGTAGCGACGAATAGTAAGCAGAGATCGATTCCAACCAGATGGACGACATATGTCAGTCTATTCAAGTTGAACATCTCTAGGGGTGGACCTGCTAAGATCGTGAGAAGCAAGAATACAACTAGATCAAGGACTAGGTTCTTACGTTAGGCCACAATTCTTGATACTAATTAGGATGGATAGAGAACATGCATTAGGTGATGACACGACATATACTTAGATCCATGAAGCTCAATGGGATTTTGGCCTAGCTTTTGGTGAGAGGGAAGACCAAAAAAGGAACCTCGTAGGAATCAATCTGAAAAGAAAAAAGAGGCTTGGGGACAAGCTTACGGGAAAGGTGGATCCAATAGTCTTGGGAGCTTCGGACTCTGAGGAAAGTTGCTCTCTAACTTGCTCTCATATTCCTCATTAGTGGGTGACCATGGTCCAAGCAAGGAGAATGCTTATTTATTTTTTACTTGGTCATTTCACACGTGCTCCACTCCATCTCATTATCACACTATTGATATTCGTACACTTCATTATTTTGTAATTAAGTTTATTGTACTATATTTTCAAACATTTGTGAGTTTTATCGGTCCTTAAGGTAGCTCCCCACATGTTTTTCCTTAAAATTCATTTCCGTAGACATAGCTTCATTTTATATGATATCGATACTATCCCTTAGGAGTTCCTTGTAATCCTAGGTGCTAGTATACTTCCCCTTATCAACACCAACACCTTGAATCTAGGGTTTAGTATTATGTACCTTGGCCCCATTTCCCTCATTAATCAGTTACCTTAGACCAACTAATAGATTCCTCATTTCTATAAGACATGGTAGGATCTCACACACTAGACTCAATCTTATTCTCACACTGGTGAGATTCATACACATGTATCAAACATTGACGATCTTGGTTCAACAATTCTTAGAGTCATCAATTTGAGATTCCATCATGTTAGATCACTTCCTATCCCTTCTTCATGTTTATCTAGACTCTATTGTTGATTTCCATCCCCTCGACCCCCTTTGATGCCTCATTTCCTGTGTATCTATATTAGTTGAAGTCATTTTGCTTTCAAGTTTGACCTGACACTTTTTATCCAAGCATGTGTATGTAAGACTATTGATCTCGTTATTGTACCCCAATGCCTATTCGTCAGGTACATATTTTTTATTTTATTGAGACCCTGTTTTGTCTCATTAGAATGGCCCATTTATTCCAAGTCACACCATTATATCTTTTTTATCAGATATATCTTACACCCTAATTGATATTGTTAATATAGATTTGGTCATCTTTAACCATTATTTGGAAGACTATGTCAAGGGGGTTTAACCACTATTTTTCTATAAATAAATCATTTGAGGTCACTCCCTCCATAATCCTTTATCACAAGTAAGGTTGTTCTACTAAAATATAAATATAAATCTTAAGGGGATCTTTGTAATGATAGCATATTTCTTCTTTAGGTAACTTGCTTATTAACGAAGGACAAAGCCATCAACACATCAAATAAGCTAAGGATCCATCACAAGGAGGGGCTTGGAGCCCATCAACTTCCAGAAGTTCATTTGCCAGGTGTATTATTTAGCCTTCCATTGGTAATAGAAAATTCTTTACATTTCTTTCATATTTCTTGTTCATGTTTAGTGTAATAATTTATTTATTGTCTTCTTTCCTGTAGGAATAATCTAGGTTTGAAGATTGTAAAGTAGATATAGGGTTTTGTTTTCACATTCTAAATATCATTTTTTCTAGGCTTAATATACAATCACTAATCTAGTGTAATTTGTACACCATTTTAACAAATTCCACCCAACAGTTTGTTATAGGGTCAATGAATAATTGAACAATGCTTTCTTCCCTTATATTCAATTTTTCATCTCTTACTAATGCTAGTTGAGTATTACTCTCTTATCTTGACCCTCTATTCGAATATACGATAATTGTCCATGGGGATGGTCAATGAAACAATGAACACTTAAAGTAAAATATAAATAGAATTCATGACTTTTCTCCACAAAATGTTGAATGTCAATGATGTTGATATTTACACCCTACTTTTCCTCATTGATTTTGGCCGTAGATGATCAAGCGTGCTCACATGGAAGAAACATCAATGTGAGGTGGTGAGGAAATGAATAAAAAAGAGTCATGTTTTTTTATATGTTTTTACCAACAAAAATGTGAAACACACATTTTTAACACTTGTTTTTTTTATTATAAAAAACTAGACATGGACTCTTATAATCAACTATGGTGAGGCGTATGTGAAGCTTTAGCGAGGGTTGAGGGCTATTTAAATAGGCATGTGTGCATGCGTCTATTCCTTAAGATAACAACGAGCTCACACTTGCCAATTTTTTTCCATAGTTGCTATTTTTTATTCAAATTTGTCCATAGCATTGACATTATGCTCTTTTAGTTGGTTCAATTTACTAAAAAAAATGTCAATTTGCCAAAGTACTTTACATTACCTTATTTTAGCTTGTCCATGAGAGAACTAGGGATTTTTTCTTACTAGACAATTTGTTTTGTAGCTAACTCTTCTTTTTCCTCGTTTATCTCAACTCTTCTTGAATTTGCATTTTGATTGCAATCTTGGAACTAATTGTTTCAAGTTTCATATTGAATTATGTATTTAATCTTTATATATATATTTTTAATTTATTCTCTCCACTTAAAAATAACCATCCATTATTATCAATATTTTTTCTAAAAGTATTTATTTATATATAAGTTTTAATAAATATATTAATATATAATATTAAAAATTCAATAATATACCTAATTACTACAATATTATTTTTTTATTAATATTTTATATATTATATAAATATATTCATTATCTATAAACTTATATTCAAATTCTAATAATTTGAAAAATAAAATAAAATATTACAGTGATTATTATATATGTTTTATTTTAAAAATGATTTATTTTTAAAAATAATTGTTGAATTAAACTATCTATATAACTAACCTTATAAACATAATAAAACCATATTTAAAATTTGACATAAAACACACAATATCATAAATTTAATCCTTAAAATTAAAGTATTATAAATATTCTTTGTTTGTTTACTTCAAAATACTCCGAATATATATATTGAACCACTGAAATCTTTGATTCCAACTATTTAACATAAAATCTACTTAGATAATGCACACAAACATTGAGAATGTTTAACATTCCTATTACTAGGATCTCCAAGATCCTTAGAACAAAGAACCTCAAGGGTAGATCGCCCATGGGTAGTGGTATATTGATGGTAAAAACCATGATTAAAAAACGTCCCACTTCTTTTCTCCCCCTATGTTAAGGACAACTACTCTGACATCAGGTGCAATTTTTATTTTTTTTAACCGTGTGTGCGTGCGTGTAGAAGAAACCACCCTCTCGATCCTACATGACCACTCGAACCAACAGGACGCAAGTAAGACAGACAAAATCAGGACGACAAGACAGATCATAGTGACAACAAGGAAATAAAGCCCCTGGACGCAAGGCTAGCAACTAGCAACAGTAAGCAGAAATAGACACCAGGGGTTGGTATAGTACTGTCACAGAATGGAAGAATCCAACAATAGAGTCGCAGTAGTGGAACTGTGCCTTTAAACAGCCCGAGACTACTGATACGGCTCAGAGTGTGTCGCAAGAGTGGAACTGTGCCTTTAAACAGCCCGGGACTCTTGATACGGCACTGGATTCTTGACGCAGGGAAGCGTAC
>ML804663.1:146912-186137 GCA_009831015.1 Picea engelmannii | reverse complement strand
GGCGTAAAGCGTCTGTAGGTGGCTTTTCAAGTCCGCCGTCAAATCCCAGGGCTCAACCCTGGACAGGCGGTGGAAACTACCAAGCTGGAGTATGGTAGGGGCAGAGGGAATTTCCGGTGGAGCGGTGAAATGCGTTGAGATCGAAAAGAACACCAACGGCGAAAGCACTCTGCTGGGCCGACACTGACACTGAGAGACGAAAGCTAGGGGAGCAAATGGGATTAGATACCCCAGTAGTCCTAGCCGTAAACGATGGATACTAAGTGCTGTGCGTATCAACCCACGCAGTGCTGTAGCTAACGCGTTAAGTATCCCGCCTGGGGAGTACGTTCGCAAGAATGAAACTCAAAGGAATTGACGGGGGCCCACACAAGCGGTGGAGCATGTGGTTCAATTCGATGCAAAGCGAAGAACCTTACCAGGGCTTGACATGCCGTGAATCCTCCCGAAAGAGAGGAGTGCCTTCGGGAACGCGGACACAGGTGGTGCATGGCTGTCGTCAGCTCGTGCCGTAAGGTGTTGGGTTAAGTCCCGCAACGAGCGCAACCCTCGTGTTTAGTTGCCAGCATTGAGTTTGGAACCCTGAACAGACTGCCGGTGATAAGCCGGAGGAAGGTGAGGATACGAGGGAGTTTCCATAACAACCTACAGATAGGTGGATAGGCAGAGGCTCTAGATGCATGTGCACCTTTATGGTTCAAAAATGTGATGTATATAAATATTTAATTTTGGATTTTTTTTTTTTAGAGTTTTTAATGGTAGATTAACTTTTATTGAAATTTAGTAAAATTTGTTGGAACTTTATATTTTGAGTGATTGAATTTGTATAGTTTTAGTGTTTTCACAGATTTTTATAGTACTGAATTTATTTATGTATTTAAAAATGCAATTTAAACAAAAAAAAAAAAAAAAAAATTCACCAAAATTTATTTAACGGAACAAAAAATTCAATGCAATTTAAACAATAAAAAATGAAAATTTCACCAAAATTTATTTATAAAAATTTTCAAAAAATCAAATGTTTAAACAACGCCTTTAAATTTTAATATCATTGGTATTCTATTTAATTAGAAAAATAAACGTCGTGAAGTCGCTTAAATGTGCACCGATTTGCATATCCGACATACCTCAACGGTCGGAAATGTTACTGAAATTTCGCGGCGGGAGGGGAAAAGGGTAGTTGCTCACCGGCTTAAGTCAAGCGCTAGCCGCTCCCTCGATTCATGGCCCAACGAACGGCAACAGCAACAATCCGAAAACAATGGGCAGCTGCACCGGACCGCCAACAGAGGGTTCGCTCAGCTGCCGAGAAACCCTCTCCACAAAAAGCAGTGGCAGAGTGAAAGCAATTGTCCACCTCGTCGACTACATTTAATTGTAAAGTTATCCGGCGGCTAAAATCAAAAGTATCTCGCAGCAGAGAATCGATTGGTTGAGAAAATTATAATGGCAATCGGGGTTTGGCAAGGGCCGCATGTGCGCAGCACAGAAGAGGAGAGAAACGCATTGTTCTTTCCGCTGCTGATCGGAAACAATAAATACCGTTATGGGACGGCCTCTGACACGGCTTTGCGACAAACCCACTCTCGGGCATCTGCTACTCACGTCTATGCTGTCGACAGCACGGGCTCTGCCATTCTACCCGCTTTCGAAAAAGAAACAAGCCAAGGAGAAAAGTGAAGAATTTTATCCCCGAATAAATTAAACAGATTGCAGTAAGTTTAATGGAATTTGGATCAAAGGTCACTGGATTGAAGTAAGTTTAATGGAATTTGAATCAAAGGTCCTTGGCTTGACATAGAAAAGAGAAAAACTTCTTGAAGAACGGTAAAATATTGTAAAAATTATGTTGCGAGCGAGATTGCTGTCAAGCCCGTTGAGGTTGAGGTCAATATCTGCAATGGCGACTAGGGTTCGGAATTACAAAACCAAACAGTCCATTGAATTTAACGGTTTTGACAACTCCCAGCCCGGTTTTGACGATTTTAAAGAAGAAACTTGACAGCGCCGTTGACAGCTAAGTTCGTTAGTGAGCACATCGGGACTTGGAAGCCCCTCAATTCAACAATTAAGCATTGGAACCTGCGATTCGAGTCGACTGAGAACCAGGTTGGAATTTGACGGGCAAAATGCCCGTCATAGATCATTTTGCCCGTCAAATACTGTTGAATTTTTCGTCAAACCGTTTAGTCGAACGGGCAGCTTACTTGTTAAACTGTATTTTTGACGTTTGATAATGTTTCAAACCGTTATTAATTTTTACCTGGGGCGGGGATATACGCTGGGAGGGTTGGAGTTTCCATCCGTCACCTCAATTGACCTAGAAGTGTCACCTCAGCTGACCTAGAAGCGAGTGGTTGTTAATGCAGTGTTAACTCACGGGTGGTCATTAATGGAGTGTTAACTCTTATAACAAGGATCCACCGACCTCAGTTTTGATTAACCACTGGTTAAGTCTCGTAGACTTCAATGCAGTAGAGCAATGGTTTTTTGATACTTACTGCCGAAAACATCGGTGGAATGCATCTTAACTCTTTTTGTCAATGAAATCAACAAAGAACTTCTCGCCATACATTTATAATCAGTGACTTCGGGTACGAAGAGGATTCACATTTGGGTGAAAATAGAAGATGATAAATAACAGATATAACTTTTCCAGAAACATAAATTACTGGCCATAGATTTATAATCAGTGACTTGGATAAGAGGACTTCACATTTGGGTGAAAGTAGAAGGGCATAAATAACACATAACCTTTGCCTAAAAGAAAGAGATGGAATTTTCGAAAACATTCAAGGATAGATTTTGAGGTAAAGCATATTCTTTTGAAAGCTAAAAGTTATATGTTTTCTGTTTTTATTTATATTTTGTCATCTTATTAAAAATTAGTAAAATTTAGTACCATTTAACAGCTTTCATTTCTTGGGATAGTTTTTATCTTTAGAATTTATTTCTTGCATATGCATTTTCTTTTAATTCTAAGAAGTATACTTATCTATGCCAATGTTATAAGGATGTAAGATTAACATTGCATACAGATTGATTTTGATTTTGAGAATAGAGTTTTTTTTAGGAAATTAAGTTTTATTTGATTAAATTTCCTTTTTAATTTGAATAAAAAATTCAAAATGTAATATTAAGTGCTTTGAAGAAGAAAACCCACTCAAATTTTACCATAGAGTTGTTTATTTATGTCTCATTTTATCTGTCTTCTTCTTCCATACTTATAATTGGATCTTGAGTTTAAGCATTGCCAGGTCATGATTTTGACAAAGTTAAGTTGCAATTGCGTGCTTCTTTTTTTCCAGCCTTTCACTGTATATCAACTATGGTCTATGGTTAGGATTGTTCAACACCTCCACTAACGGGGTGTTGGAAGTATTTTATACTTGTTCGTCTATATAGTTCTTTCTTTACTTTGTCTTTGTAATTCAAGTTTTTTCTTTACTTGTCTTTGTAATTTATAGATTCATCTTACTTGTCTAGAAAAAAAAAAAGGAAAATGGATTCATCATTAGCCTTTTAGCAACTCATATTAGCCTTTTAACAACTCACTTTGAAGTTTTTTTTATTTGTTTTGATGTTTAACTCATGCTCGATCTATTTTAATCTTGAATCATTGCACTTTTTGGTGTTTAATTGACTCCATGTTAAGAGTTTGACTCATTTTATTCTTTTTAGTATTTAATTGATTCTTGATTAATATTTTTAGATTTTTATTCTTTTAAGTATTTAATTGATTTTTGATTAATATTTTGAGATTTTTGAACCGAGTTGATATTTAATTGATAGTTTTTTTTATTCCTGGCCACTTTCAATTGTTTATAGGTTGAAAATGTATATATATGTTAGTTATTTAATTCTGCTCAAATGTAAATGTAACTAAATATATATATGTGGATGAATTCAAAGGTTAAAAATGTTAATATAACTTTTTTTTAATCTGAACTTTTAATTTATTATCAAAACTTTATCACTGACTGGCAAAATTTTATACAAAACGTTCTTTGATGGGAAACTAAAAATCAAAAACGTCCCAAAAAAAATTGTTTGACGGGTAACAATAACACACTTTGTCTTTCTTTCCCAGCCTCCAATTTATAACTATGCTTGTAATGCTCTTATTTACCAACACAAGTAGTGGGGAGTTTTCACTGTGCTTGTTATAGCATCTGGTGCCTTTAGTCCTCGAGCAGACTCTCAGCTGAAATTTGTTGAGGATTTATATTTCTTTTGCAATGGAATGCAGTCTGTCTGGACGAGATAATAACAGATGGGTTTTATTGTATCCGAGTTTTTCAAACACTATATGTGCGAACCCCGTAAAATAAGAAGATCCATCGAAAGGCAAGGAGTGAAGGGGCCTCCGCCCACTTTTATGGTTGGCAATCTTATCACCATTGCCAACCTTCGTGAAAACGAGATTGCGAACGATATGGAATGCTTGAGCCATGACATTCTCGGCAGGCTTTTGCCGCATTACGTTAACTATTCCAGAATTTACGGTAAGTTAATCTTATGTTCCACTGCATGGAGCCAATTTTGGATGCCATTGTAGCGGCTATGTTCATCTTCATGGATTCTTTTCTGCCATCTGGAATGATAAATCAGAGGTTTCCTTTATGCAAATTTGAGAGATCGCTTTTTTGTTCAGTGAACTCGTTCAGTCGATAGATTTTGGGTCAAATAGAAGCATTCGCTTGTTAACGTAAATCCGTGAGCCTGCGTACTGAAAAAGCTTGAAAATTCATTTTCTTACTAGGATTTGTGTTGAATGTAGGATTGGGCAACTTGAACATAATTGAAATAACAAACCAATTTATTCAGATCATTTGGTTATTAGTTGTATTCACGCTCGTTATAGAATGTGTGCATGGAGGCAATACGTACTGTGGTGGGGTGTTGAGCATGTTGATTGAATTAATTTCTACCAACCACCTTTAAAACAGAAATTTCTACTAACTTTCAGCAACTGTTCATCCCTATGTAGATATTTTCTTTGCCCTTCTCTGAATCTTGAAGATCCTTCCAAAAATCTCTATAATCCTTCAAAAATCTCTATAATTGTAATTTTTTAGAAAAGGCAATGTCCATTTTTTTTTAGTCTGGTGAGGTGTGTTTTTTTATTGTGCCCCCGTCATAGTGATATAAGAGGTATAAGAGCCTTCAGGTTGAGGGCCGTGTTATCCCCGATATCTAGGGATAATTAGGAGATCATGTCTCGAGGCCCACAGGTCCTAAACATGGAGTACCGAGAGCAGGATTGACCTGAGCATGGCCCTGGAGGACCCATCCTTCCTCTTCTTCGCAAGACTTGTCCTGTCAGCAGCAGCATCTTACATCACCACCGGCTTGGGCTTGCATCGGAGAGGACTCTTGCTCCATGAGGTAATTGGTCCAAGGTATCATGGTATGTGTCATGTTTGATCATTATAACCTTCTTATATATGCATTAGGTTCCTTTCATTTCTGATAACTGCTTGGATCTTACACTAATCCACTTGACCATTGTTGAGGTGATTGATGGGGTGACTTAGCAAGCTTGTGTTCATGGGTTTTGGTTAGCCACCAAGGGGGATTTGCAGAGCCATCGTCCGCTCCCACCATTCTACCATTTTACATCTTACCTCCCACACATCTATCCCATTCCCCTAGTCCGACCATTAGGATGACCTTTTGAGGGTTACACCTTGTCTTGTGGGAAGAAGGGGCTAAAGGCCCAGGGTGTAAAAGCAGCTGGTAAAAGATAAAAGCCATAAGAAGTGAAGCCTAGAGATGCTTCGCCCAAGGGATCCACGAGAAGGCAATAAAAGGCCTCTCGATAAGAAACTAAAGGGACCCTAAGAAAAATAACAAAACAAGACCTAACCAAGAGGATGGGAGGTCTCATCACGAGCCGGCCCATTATGTTAATAGGTATCCAACAGTATGACATTGCCATTATCTGGTCACCATGCCAGGGTAGTGACCTTTGGTTGCATGACCAAGGGAAAGGGGGTCTCATCACGAACCAGTCTTATCATCTTTGCGAAGATACCAGTGGGTAACACTGTCAGCTCTGGTCACCACGCCAAGGTAGTGTCCTCTGGTCAGACCTTGAAGTAAAAAAGAAAGAAAAACAATAAATGAAAAATAAAGGCAAATAAAGGGGCTTGGAAAAAAGTGCATCCATGACGGGTACAGCTCACCTCCTACAGAGGCACCCACAGACAACACCTACCCCTGGTCTTACTATGACTGGACATCCCTAGACCATATCACTTTGTATACATGGCTTGAATGATCCTCCAAGGAAACTTTCCTTTTCTCGTGGATATTGGCCCAATAGGGTATTCTGTCAGTTTCTTCAGCTTTGTATAGTAGATATGTGTAATGTCTTTGAGCTCTTAGATGATATGTTAGGGATTTCATGCATGTATTTGATAAATTTAATGATGAAATGTGATTAACATTGCTATGATCCCGAGGACTAATGAGCCCATGGAGGGCGTAGTTTTTGATGTGCAGGACCATACCCGGCGGACAGGTACCAGTGGACCGGTACACATGGGGATATGATTAAGCTCGGACCTCCATGGGGCTGAAGAGCCCATCAGATGGTTGTTGGGATGGCAGAGACAGGACAACGTTGTGATGAGCCTTTGCACAAAGAAGACAGAAGGACGTTCCACCAAGACACCTTGGCAGAGCCCGACCTAGGGTGGATCACCCACTGCAGATGGGACGATTTCTTTTGATGGACAGGACGTCACCTAAGGCAGCTGGACGTTTTTCCGGAGCATGTGGCATTGTGCTGGGGTCATTTGGCACGTGTGGCAGCCTGGAGAAGCCCTAGAAGGGCCAACGTTTTGCTTCCTGGATGCTGATCTTGCCCAAAAAGGGCCAACGTCCCCCTTAGAGGGGCCTGACGTCTCCCTTTTAAGCTCATATTGTGACATTTTTAGCATTTAATGTAAAAAACAGTGTAATATTGCTAGTCAGCCTTGTCAGCTGTTTTAAATGACCTATTTTCTAATTAAAGGTCATTAGGATGATATAAATAGAGGACGTTGCCTCTCATTTTCACATAACACAACTCACTCTCTTGTGAGAGAATCATTTTTAGTCTTTTGTCTTGGGATTTTTGCTCTTGGAAGTGAGGCGCAACTCTTGTGGAGGATCATTCTTGGCATTTTTATGGTGTTNGTTGTAGGTTAAATCTCTTGCATTTATTGTTACATTGTTATTATTTTGCTTAATCATTGAAACCTTAGGTAGCAAGCACACAAGTAGGTCCTTGCTATATGTCCCCATGATAGAAAACTTGTTTTAGCCATTGATTAAGGAGGCTATAGCCTAGCCATTGCTACACTAGTTCCCCTTTTTCTGAGTTAGCTTTTGAACATAAGTTGAAGAAAGAAGACGTCCTAGGCCTAGTTAATTCTACACCTAGTGTTTTGACTTTTACGGTTTGAAGGGCCTTGCTCTTGCAACACTTTTCACCCTTGGATTTATGTTTTCAAGCTAGCCGTTTTGCCAAGGATTTTTTAAAGAAAGAGGGAGGAGCATGAGGCCTTGCTTAAGCAACACCGGAATGAGCCTCCTCCCCTTAGGGTTTTGACTCTAGGGCCCTGCCATTGCAGCACCATAGAGCTTAACTCTCTTGTCTTTGAATTTAGATCTTCCCGAGACCTACCCCTTGCTTCTGACTCAATAATACCCTAAGGCACTGGTCTAACTCTCCAACGTTGAGTTTATTGTGCCAAAACAACTTTCTCGGAACTCTTAAAACTGAAACCCTAACTAACCTTAACGTCTAACTAACCCTAGATTAATGATGACGTCATTCCTATTTTGAGCTCTTGGTTGATAGAAAACGTTGTGGCCTAGTCATCTAGCGATAGACATTGATGTATTGATAAACTCCATTGGCCTATTTTCAAAACGTTGATCTCTTTATCTATAAAACTAACCCTAAAGAAAGCTGACGTCACCTCTAGTAAGCTTGACACAACACTCTTGTCATATATGAGCATTTAATGATATTTGATGCATGGTGTTAATTCAAAGATTGATTATATACATTGAATGTTATATCATTTCCAGTGCTTATTGAGAAGTAATATTATAAGCCATAGTCATTTTTTTTTTGCAATCATTGACTTCATCAATAATTACTGCTATTTATGCTCATGTACATTAGATGTTGATAGTCATTAATCTTTGAAGTGAAAACCACTATTTTCATGCATTAGTTTTATTGTTTCCTTGTCTCGCAAAGAGGTGCCCCTTCTGTGGTTTATCTTCATCTTGACTATCTTCTTGGCGGTAATCTGTGAAAGGGAAAACTTACCTTGATCCTTTAACCCTTTGCCTTTCAAAACCCCAGATTGCCAGGGACGTCTCCCTTGGGTTTAGCCACCCTAAATAGAAAGAGCCCCCCATCGAGGTGACATTGGGTGGGGAAGCTCCTGTTACGCCAGTTTGATCCTTACCTTTCAGATACCTAACCTAGACTACAAACTGAGCGATAACAGGCCGTAAGACTGTTAGGCACAGTTGTGAAAATCTCTATAATTGTAATTGTTTTAGAAAAGGCAATGTCTAGTTTTAGTTTTAGTTTAGTTTATATATATATATACTAGTGTGGTGTGTTTTTTGATTGTGCCCCTGTCATAGTGGTATAAGAGCCTTAAGGTTGAGGGCCCTAAGACTGTTAGGCACAGTTGTAAGAGGTGAAGGAGTTTGGTTGGACAACTCTAGCTAGAAAATTGATCTGTTGAGGTGTGAAGTAAGCCACCAGTGAGAGTATTGCTTTGTCTTGTAACAGTAAATGTTGTTGAGCTAGAATTCAAGTAAAAAACAAGAGCGCATGTGCTAGGTCACGGCATGGACCCGCTTGATAAAGTATTTCCTGGTGCATGAGAGTGGGGTTTGGGAGAAAATGGTTTGAGGTTGATCCATTGCTGAAGGTTTGCACATGAGTGGTTGTGTGAAGAAGAGAACTTCCTACAGGAGTATCAATCCTACACATATGTACAAAGAGCACTAGCCCTTAGTTATTATAGTCCTTTGTATATTATGAACTTATAATTCCAATATTTTTTGGAAAAAATCATGATAATTGGGAGTTTAGAATGAAATTAACATTTGATTCATATGAGCTATAAAACATAGTTATGATTGGTTATACATAACCATAAGATGAGTCTATTCAAACATAGTTATGATTGGTTATACAGAACCACAAGATGAGTCTACTTTGAGTGCAGATGTAAATAAAAAATTAATGAAAATAGGTAAAATAATAAAATGCCTTTGCAGATAATTAGACAAGCCTTGGATGATTCAGTTGTTGGAAGGATTAAACCAACCACTACGGCTAAGCAAGCATGGAACATTCTAAAGGTGGATATTGGTGGCCACCCACTTCTTCCAACTGGCTCATCTTTTCAGTTTTTAGTGCAACACGTTCTTCTATGCTTCTTTGTAATTGTGGGTTCTACACTTATGGGGTTGTCTGAAGCCCTAATCATCTTCCAAGTGGATATTGGTGGCCTCCCATCTAATCCAATTGGCTTATTATGCATTTTTTCATATAATCACATCTTGTTGTACTTCTAGGGCCGTTTTGGGGCCCTAAACGATGTTTTTTTTGGCTCGCCATAGTCAAACTATAGAGGGAGTTAGAGTTTGAAGTCATAATGCGTATTTCTCAAAAATACCTTTCCAACGGACTATCACGTGCTTAAAATGGAGGTCTTATGCAAAATTTACGACTCAGGGAAGTTAATGTACTAACATACCCAAACGTGGCCCACATGACTTTTGGCGTTTCATCTCCTAGGGTTAGGTTATTGAATGTCTAGGTTTTTGGCATTCATGTTTATCATAAAAAGGCATCTAGAGCTTCATTGTAATCATATTTTGGTGAATGAGCGTAGCCGTCACATCTCCTCGCAGAGATAAAGATGCCACCATTCTAGCGAGTCCTCTACTCTGTGTTTTTCAATCTCTTTACAATTCTTTCATTAATAGAAATCAAGTATTGTTGCATTTCTATGTTTCTGGCAATTTTCATGAGTGTTTCATTGTAATATCACTTCTTTCATTTTGTTCTAAAAATAATTTGGATCAGTGGTATGAGAGCAGACTGCTCTTCATTGTTTTTCAGTGCATGTCCCCAATGAGGTTCGAATATAGCTTGTTGGGTCTCAAGTTTGTCTCTCTTCACGAGAATCACTCTTGCATGCCCAGGAAACCCTTGATGGCAGCAACAAAGAAAAACGGTGGAGCAAAAGTGTTATGAGGAAAATATCTCTATGGCTAGGGTGAACCACAACAGATGGAAACGACTGTAGAAATAAACTATTTCCCAACAATATGCTATATAAACCAATTTGCAAGGGACATAAGAAAGAGGCCTTCCTCATCCAGATGTTCGATGATGTCCACCATTGAGCACTTTGACCCAAAGTTATATATACCTACAACAAGTTCTCAAAAAACAAGAAAAAGCAAGCATATTGTGGCAATATAAAAGGTTAGCACATTAGATAGCACAATCCATCAATATACATAACAAATACGCCCATGGATAATAAATCATATATTTGCAAGACATCAATTGGATGGGAAGAGGATATTTTTATTAACAAATGATCAGCAGAAAGTGAAAATATTACAGACTTCCGTGTCAGCACGATTCAGAACCGAGAAACTAAGTTCCTTCCAGTTGGGCCTCCACCACTTCAATCCTCCACCAAAGGCAAGCTTATAAAAGGGAGACAATGAGGTTCTCCATCAATAAAGGAAGAGCTTGGGGGTTGAACATTGTGTTCAGACTTAAAGGTAAAAGAGATGCAGACTCGATATGAAGTAAATAATTTCTCTAGAGTAACTTTGCTCTCAAAGTTGAATTATTTCTCCTTTTCCATAGCTCGGAATTGGACCACTTATATCCTTCAAAATGGAACTGAAGGGTCGAGTCGGAATGTTTCCAGTATATGGAAGGCTAGGGATCAGACATCTCCTATCATGACATGGAATCCCGACATTTAATTTTGATTTTCTGGCACAAATCCTGATGTACGTGGGTTGTAGTGGAGCTGCCTGCGTATATGCTTGTTGTATAGGGTGAAAGATGCATACAAGTGGTAAAAATTGTGTTTTTTGTCTTTGGATTCTAGTAACAGGGAAGACAAGTCTACATAGGGAAATGGACTAAGGCCCTCTCTGCAAGATTGCATAGGGTGAGGCAAATATTTCTCTAATAGATGCCCCCTAATGTGTGAGGTCAGAGGAGTATTTGCGATGGCCGAAATACATTATAAATAATCCAGAAGTGGAGTGGTAGAGAACCAACTGGATGAACTCAGTTGTTCATTACATTCTGCACTGACTTTGCACACATGGCTGCCAAAAATACATTGCAGATCCATGTGAAAATATATCAAACAAGTGTCTGTGGCCATGAATAGAAAAATACAAATGTGATTATATGCCACTAGTTGTCATAGTCACGAACAAGGCCCAATAGAACCAATCTCAAAACCAATATGAAGATATCTGTATACTGTGGAGTACAATCTGATCTCCCATGATCACTGAAGTCATATAGGTACTGGTTCAATGAAAAGGAAGCAATAACTCAGGAAATATGTGGCCACATAGTGATGTCTTCAAGTCTTCTACACAATCCGTCAAAGGTACAAGTCTACATTATGTGAATAAAGGAGTTGAGGTCAAACACAATGACACATCATTTGATTATCGATCATTGATGTATACCGTTAACAAATGCGAGACAACCTATCGATAATGAAAGTAGGTATCAAGGCACCCAGTACATTCTTACAAGTCTGAATAGAGGATTTAGCGTCAAACATCTGAAGAATCCATCGATAAGGAGACATTGATGTATTCCCAACTGTCGATGGTGAGAGAGCCTGCCACTAATGACTGCAAGCCTCAAGGTACTCATAAGACTCTAGGTCTCGTTTCCAGAATAAATGGGCTGAAGTTGATGGAAAGAGACCCGGTGAAAGGAGAGAATTAAGGCATCTCTCATCAATCAACATGAGGTACAAATCAAGAGCTGCATGATTTGGTGGAAATCGGACGAAGAACATGTTCACAAACCAACGAACCTGTGCGTCTTATGTGTGCGCCAAGTGCAATCGGTACACGAAAAGACCCTATGAATAGCAAGCAATGATGAAAACTGCTAACAAAGGCGAGGAAACCACCAATAAGGCTAATGGCACCCAATACATTGCACGAATCCCAATGTGTGAATATATGTCTTTCCATCGAACACAAGGGAAACCACCCAGTCAATGACCGATGATGAAATGTCAATTTTTGGGTTCAAGGTTACCTACCAATGATGAAAGTAGGGCCAGGGTGCATGATAGGGCTACAATATCATGTGATTCTGAGACAAACTGAGGGTATGGATGACATGAAAAGTCAAGAGTTCTGAGGAGTGGCCGATAGAGGTTGATAGACTTCCTTTGAACAAGAGCATGAGACATGTGGAGGACTCCAGCAGCATAGACTTGATGATAAAACTATGAGATGCAGGAGGCATCAATAAAATTCTCTATAGGGAATGGAAGAGTAACCAGTTGGTAGAGAAGACTCTGTAACGAGCTCATCTTCCTAAGGCCATGCTAATCCAAAAACTATGATCATGAATGGACTCAAATAATTTTGTTCTTTGTTCAAAGGAGACATAACTTCTGCCAATACAATATAATACTCCTTTCTCGCCCGTCTTTTTTTTTTTTTTCATAGACAAATGAATGTTATGATACAGAGGAGGAAACAAGTGTTGCAAATAAGGAAAACTAGTTCCAGCAATGGAACATACCTATGGTCAATGCTGGGAAGTGCATGCGGGAGATGGCCACTCGGGGGAATGTTCCCTCCTAGGTATAGGGTGGAAAATTGCGAAGGATATAAACAAGGCTCTGCTTGGTTGAGGATGAAAAATTATTGAGGCAAACGGTTTATAACGCAAAGTGAGAACCAGCTATAGGCTCAATACTACAAGCAGGGGCATGAAATGCAATCACAACTTAATGCCAAAAAATGTCCTTTTAATGTCTTATAGTCTACTTGGTGTGAAAAGGGGATAAACTTATGCCAAATAAACATCTTTTCAAAACCAATTTTATGAGTGTGAAAGAGACAAGTTCACTCGGCAATATTTTCTCTTTTTGATAATGAGTTGGAAAAGAGCTTAGCTAATACTCACAATCTTTCAAGTCCATTTTAACGAGTGTGAAAGGGACAAATCACTCGGAAATATTTTCTCTTTTTGAAAACTAGTATGAAAATAGCTTAACTAAGACTCACGTCCTTTCAAGTCTAATTAACGAGCGTGAAAGGGACAAATTCACTCGGAAATATTTTTTCTTTTTAGACGAGTCGGAAAAGAGCTTAAATCAGACTCGTGTATGTTGTTTTTAGGCAGCATGTAATGGGGGAGGTCAAGGCTCCCATGTAGGACTTTTGTGAAAGGTCAACAACTTATGAAGAGATGACGCAAGCTTGAGAAAGCTCAAAGCGTTCCAAGTCGAGAAGGATAAAATACTTGCAAAGTTTACCTTATCTACAATATATCGAAGAATTCCCCTTATATGAAAGGGTGTAGAAGAAGGAATTTGAGGCTCTACAATATCACTCCATTAAAAGGAAACTACCCTAGGAATTGGAGGAAGCATACTTGAAGAGAGTGGAATGCTCCCTTGTGAAGAAGGTATAGCACTAGAAATCCTAAGGACATGGCATAAAAGGTATAGAACTAGAACCAGAGGAGCGGGATCGACCAAAAATTGCATTGGCGTGACCACTCTCTTAGACTTGTCACTCTCCAAGAGAAGAGTGGGGTCGATCGAAGATTGCATTGACACAACCACTTCTTCAACCATTGGTTGAATATGATGAGATAAAACAAGGTCAAGAGATGCATCACCCCCCCAAAAAGGAGTGATGTCGGTCGAAGATTGCATTGACACGACCATTGGTTGAACAGGATGTGAGACAACAAGGTCAAGAGATGCATCAACCCTTAAATGAAGAGGGGCGTTAGTCGAAGATTGCATCGGCATGATTGTTGTATCAACCAAAGAAGGTACGGATTGTGGGGAAACCACAGACGGATCAGAACCTGAAGGGCCCTTAAGTGAGAACCATGATTTCGGTATCCCGACAGTAGCATGACACAAATGAGTAAGGTGACTTCCTTCATAAGTCCTACACACGAATATTGCCTTACGTTTGAAACATTTAGGCTTCTCAATCGTATGAATGCCCCCATCATGACTTGTAGTGACTAGTGACAAATCTCCAACATGACTAGCAAAGGTCGGTGATGTATGTGCAGTGTGACTAGCAATGACGAGACTTGTGCCCCCCAGCGTGACTTGCAACGACTAGTTGGCTTTCTTTAACATGACTTGCAGAGGTCGTCGACCAATCTCCAACATGACTAGTAGAGGTTGGTGATAAAATCACCTACAGTGACTGGACTTGTGGTGGTGGTGGGTTGTGGCATTTGAGACCAAGGTCCAAGGAAAGATTGGTTTTGAAATTGCAGGCCAAGAAGGATCCTGGCTTACACCTTGTCCCTGTCTGAAACGATAGTATCCTCCTCCATACTGATTCATAAAGGGTTGTAAGGGCATCGACAGTGAAGTAGATGTCTACGAATACACAAAAGCATGATAAGGATTATTCGAGTGAGGATACATATTTCCCCTAGATGAAGGAACTTAGTGAAGGGGGTTTCCCATACTACAAACATAACTTCCCGTGAATGAAACACTAGAGGACAGATGGAGGTCATCCATGGGAAAAGTGTTCATAGGAACCGACATGGAGGAAGAAGGATATGTGGACAGAGTGTAATAAGTAGAATGATTGCCTATTTGGGCACTTGCTTCTCGCAAAGTGGACTCATAGGAAGGAAGATTCCAACCTCCTACCGTAATAGTTGTTTGAGGGATATGAATCCCACGAAACAACGAGGGATAATAAGGAGGCATCATGCCCCCAGACCCAAAACTTGGTTTCGCATAAGGAGGCAAGACAGAGGATGGAAAGTGCGAAGACATGTCTAGCATACCATGAGAAAAATGATTAGAGATCGAAGGCATTGACTGAGTATCATAATTCTACACACCATTATGAAAAATGGAAGGATCAAACCCCATGAACTAAGTAGGCATCATGGGGTGGGTAGCAGTAAATGAGGGAGCAAAAGACACTCCACTATCCATGATAATGAAAACTTAGTATAGACTCCTAAGGCCAACTAGTAATCAAAGAGCACACCAAAATTCAAACGACCAATATGCATATAAACGGGGTAAAGTGGCTGAGTGACCTCCCTTCCTAAAGAAGGTATGTCTCGCCCAAGAGGGGCCTGAGATTCACTGCTAAAGATCATAGATAACATAATCAGTTATAAGGGCCCTCATGGGCTTAAAAACCAGTCGGTCAAATCCTCCTTGAGAGGTAATCCTCCATAAAGTTTGTCTATTGTCCGACCCTTATCTGACCCAGGGTACCTATAGAATAACCCTTGCAAGTAACCTATGAGACACCTAATTCAAGCAACTAATAAACCATTGTATAACCGATGGGATGCAAGCAATCGTAAGTCAGATCCATCGTATGGGCAGGGTAGCAAAGCTTGAAACCTTGAAAGTACCGCCTCTCACGTAGGTAAAGGCACTAGCAAGATCCCCAGATATGAATAAATCCACAGAAATATCTCTGATGCTAGGAAGGTATCGGGGGGATATCCCTTCAACTGACTTCATGCAACCTCGTGATTAACTCCGGTGTGAGCGGAGCCTCCTGATCTTACCAATTATACAATGGATTTCTCTACTCCCTTACTCAGACACATATGTTGATTTAATTTCCTTGGAGAAGTTTACTCACAAAATCCTATTCCAAGGCACTAAATTCTAGGCTAGTTTGTGAACCCTAGAAAAATAAAATCGTTACTAATCAATTTTAAATTATAGCATTTATTTTAATGGCACTGATTACTCAAAAAGGTATGGTAGTGAAACTCATGGTGTTATGACTCTGTAAGAGAAGTAAATATGAAAATAATGCAAAGTCCTAACTTTAACTTTCAATGATATGCTTCTAAAAACGATGCAATTTTCAAATTTAACTCTACAATTCAGCAGTAAAAATGCAATCTTTCACTATATGCACTAAGATAATGATAAAAACTCAAAAGAAAAAAATGTCAAGCAATGCAAAATGATTATTTGTTTTGTATCTTCAATATATCAAAACTGAAAAGGCATGGACTGAAAAGTAACTTGATATATAGCCCTACTGTGTATAAAAAAGAGATAACTCAAGTAGGATACCAAATAACAAAACACCCAGCCCAATGTACAAGGACAATAAAAATGAAAAGATGAAGAGAAAGAATTTGCCTAGAAATTCAACCAAAAGAGTGTTTCATGTCATCCTAGAAGCACTTAACAGGCACTACAGAGATCCAAGAAGGCTCAACAAGCATCAATTCCCACCCAAGAAACACCAGACCAGGAAAAAAGGCAAGGCAAACTAATGTACGCGGTTGTTTAGGAAAACAGAGCATATATACGTAGCTTGCAGTGAGACATCTTGCATGTATACACGACTGTCAAGGAAAAAGGAACGTATATGCTTTAAAACAAGGCTAGGCAAAGGAGAAAGGCTAAAAACACAGACCCAAAGTGAACAGGAGCTGTCAAGCAATGATGCGACAAGAACCACAAAAAAAGTGAGAGAAATCTAAGGAGAAAAGTACTTCAAACCCTAAGAAAGAAGATTCATCCCTAGTATGGTCGCCAATTCTGTTACGAGGAAAATCTCTCTATGGCTACGGTGAACCACAACAGACGGAAACGACTGCACAAATCAACTCTATCCCAACAATGTGTTATATAAACCAATGTGAAAGGGAGATAAGAAAGAGGCCTACCTCGTCCAGATGTTCGATGATGTCCACCATTGAGTAATTTGACCCAAAGCTATATATACCTGCAACAAGTTCTTAACAAACAAGAAAAACCAAGCATATGGTGGCAATATAAAAGGTTATCACATTAGATAGCATAATCCATCAATATACATAACAAATACACCCATGGATAATAATTCATATATTTGAAAGACATCAATTGGACGAGAAGAGAGTATTTCTATTAACAAATGATCAGCAGAAGTGAAAATATTATAGACTTTCGTGTTGGCACGGTTCGAAATCGAGAAACTAAGTTCCTTCCAACTGGGCATCCACCACTTCAATCCTCCACCAAAGGAAATCTTATAGAAGGGAGACAATGAGGTTCTCCATCAATAAGGGAAGAGCTTGGGGGCTGAACACTATGTTCAGACTTAAAGGACAAAGGGATGCAGACTCGATATGAATTAAATAATTTCTCCAGAGTAACTTTTCTCTCAAAGTTGAATTATTTCTCCTTTTCCATAGCTCAGAATTTGCCCACTTATAGCCTTCAAAGTGGAACTAAAGGGCCGAGTCAGAACGTTTCCAGTATATGGAAGGCCAAGGATCAAATATCTCATGTCGTGACATGGAAACCCAACATTTAATTTTGATTTTTTGGCACAAATACCGATGCACACGGGTTGTAGTGGAGCAGCCTGTGTATACGCTTGTTGTATATGGTGCAAGATGCGTACAAGTGGAAAGCTTTGTATTTTTGTCTCAGGGTTCTAGTAACAAGGAAGACAAGTCTTCATAGGGAAATGGAATAAGGCCCTCTCTGCAAGATTTCACAGGGTGAGGCAAATCTTGCTCTAACAAAAATATTCTATTAACATGTTGCTTGAGCAAGCTTTTGCGCTACAGAGGGATGAAATGATGGAGAATTTTGCACACATCCTTCAATGCCTACCGATAGCAATAAGTACATCTTCATTAGCCGACCATTTTGAAGTAACCTCTCCCTTCAAGGTACAAGTTAATTTTGATATTCACATATTTGAAGGTGAGATAGATGCGGATGCCCTAGAAAAATTGTTAAATCTATTAGAAGGTTATTTCACTGTTCAAAATTTTTCTGACAAATAAAAGATCACCTTCGTACTCCTCAAGGCTCTCCCCCATGTTAAACATTCGTAGGAAACTTATTGGGAGCAAAGTTCTATAGAGGAATCTGAAATATATGGGGCCGAGCCTATTTGGAATTTTTGTGTGGATGCGGTCAAAGAATAGTATTGTCCCGTTGATAACTATGAAGAGAAATACATGATATGGAACACACTGTGGAAAGAGAAGAGCCAAACAGTGTCAGAGTTCAGAAATAATTTCCATACCTTACGCACCAAGATGGGTATCAAAGACTCTAATCGACATCTAGTTCTGAAATATCACTGGGCTCTGCATAGATACATCCAAACTGAAATGGATTTCCTAAATATTTCATCATTGGGAGCTACCTATCAATACACTGTTAAAATCGAGCAGAAATTTAAGCACCAGAAAAAATGGGAATTTGGATCTGCAAATCTGCAACAACGAAAGCACTGTAAAGACATCCCTAACCAACAACCTCTAGACAACTAGTCCAAGACACAAGACAAAAAGGGTAAAGTAAAGACAAATAATTACACTGGGAAGTGGTGTGACTTCCACATAATCCCCTGGCACAACATCAAATAATGTCGCTCGAAAGAATTATTGGTGGTCAACGTCAAAGACACAGAGACGAACCCTGATTCAGAATCTGATCCAGAAAATATTTAAAATAGACAGATCATCGATGTAGACCTCACTGCTACTGTCACGACTGCAACAATTCAACTAGAAGCACCAGTAGATCCTAAAGAGGGGGAGCACCTCTTCCATTCATATATGTGGGTAAAGGGGACCCCATTGCATTTCATTATTGATAATGAAAGCCATAAAAACCTCATCTCATCTAAGGTCGTCAAACAGTTGGGGTTGTCGACAACACCACACTCGCAACCATACAACATTGAGTTTCTTCACCAGGGATGAGATATTAGCGTCAACTAGCAGTGTCACCTATCCTGTGGCATCCATACCTTCAAGGATGAGGTAGTGTGTGATATTTCCCCTCTCGATTTCTGTGATGTGGTTTTCGGCCAACCATATATGTGGAAACGCCATGTTGTCTATGATTCTAGACCCCGTAGTGTCATTATCACTCTGGGAGGTCAACTCTACAGGATATGAGAGCTAGCTCCAACTACTACTCCACCAAAACAACACCGCAAGGTAATATCTTATACTACAAAATTCATCCTCTTCACAGTCTGTTCAAAGGATGCACATAAGACCACTACAACCACTGCATCCTCAACACCTCCTATCCAACAAAAACAGATTGTCGAAGAACTTAATAAATAGAGAATGAAAACCGACTCTTTAGGCGAGACACCACCTAGAGGTCGGGGATGCAAAGACATGATTCATTCAATTGATTAATGATAAGTAAAAAATATATATGATGACATTCAGTTTGAAATGGTTGGAGCCAACCTCAACTAATCACAACAACTAATCTCCATTATTTATATGTCTCCCCTTTAATGGAGAAAGGATTGACATACACTCCTAACATCTCCCTAAACAGTTCAAATTTGATCTTCCCAAGAGACTTAGTGAAAATATCAACAACATTTTCACTAGTATTACAATACATTAAAGCAATGTCATTAGACTGCATCTTTTCTCAAACAAAATGGAACTGAGTATCAACATGTTTTTTCTTTGAATGATAAACTAGATTATTTTCTAACTTGATTGAGCTCTGGTTATCACATTTGATTATCGTATCTTTCCTTTGTTCTTCTCCAACATCTTGAGGTAGTATTCTCAACCAACCAACTTCACAAGTTATTGCACACAATGATTTATATTTTGCTTCAGTTGATGACAAAGATACAATAGGTTGCTTCTTACTGCTCCATGAAACAATCTCGGATCCAATGCCAAAGGCATAACCTGTAGTAGATCTCCGATCATACAGATTTCTAGCCCAGTCTGAATCTGAGTAACCTGTCAGCTCAACATCGAATGAATCAGTATATATAATACCATAATCAATTGTGCCTTTGAGATACCTAAGTACCCCTTTCGCTGCATTCCAATGGCTTTCTAGAGGTTTTTCCATAAACCCACTTAACACACTAACATAGTATGCTATGTCAGGTCTGGTTGTAGTGAGATAGTTCAAGCTTCCCACCATCTCTCTATAAATTGTATCATTTATCTCCTTCGAACCATCATCGCAGTAAAGTTTCATGTTCTACTACATTGGAGCATAAGAAACTTTACACTAATCCATTTTAAACTTCTTAAGTACTTCTCTGACATATTTACCTTGAGACACAAAGGTTTGACCAAGATTTCTACAAACTTCAAGACCGAGGCATTAATGCAACTCACCAAGATATTTCATTTCAAATACCTATGACATCTGCTTCTTAATTCCACAAATCAATTTTTCTAAATTTCTTGTAATAATTAAAGCATCAACATATAAGGAAATCAATACAACATGCACCTTTTCATCAAACTTGGTATACAAATTTGGATCACTTTTGATCCTTATAAAACCCTGTTGAAGAAAGAAGGAATCTATCTTCTCATACCGTGACTTAGCTGCATGTTTCAATCCATACAATGATTTCTTTAATTTACACACTAAATGTTCCTGAATTTTTTTCACAAACCCCTCTGGTTGAGTAAGGAAAATCTCCTCCTTTAACTCACCATTCAGAAAAGCAGAATTTACATCTAATTGGTGAAGCTTCCAATGGTATTTTGTAGCTAGTGCAATTAACATTCTTATAGTGTTTAATTTAGCTGCCAGTGCAAAATTTTCTGCATAATCAATGCTTGCTTTTTGTGAATACCCTTTTTCCACCAATCTGTCTTTATATTTATCTATACTACCATCTTCTTTGAATTTAGGTTTGTATATCCATTTACATCCTATGGGCTTTTTATATTTAGGCAATTTAGTCAATTCCCAAGTTTTGTTTTTTATTATAGGGTCATATTCTTCCTCCATTTCTTTTGTCCACTCTTCATGTTCATTAGCTTCATTAAAACTCATGAGTTATATGACATTTGAAATATTACTCATTAGGGAATAATTTTTATATTTTTCAGGTGGACGAACTTGTCGTGAAGATATTCTCAATTGTTTGGTGACTTCTTCTTTGTTTTTTGAAGATTCTTATTCACTTCTGGATATATCCATGTCATTGGGTGCCTTTTCCTATTGTTGCTTATCTTCTTTGACCTCCACATCTTTAATAAGTACATGCCATCCTTCATGACTATTGTCTTCATTGTTTCCTTCTGCCTATTCATGGAAAATTACATCTCTACTTGCAAACACTTTGTGAGTAGATGGATCAAACAATTTATATGCTTTTAATTATTAACAATACCCTATAAAAATACATTTTATAGCTTTAACATCAAGCTTCTTCCTGTTCTTCTTTGGAATATGTGCAAAGGACTTACACCCAAATATCCTAAAATTATTAACTGTTGGTTTAGAATCATACAAGGCTTTGAAAGGAGTTGTATGATCAAGACACTTTATTGGACTTCTATTCTTTAAATAAACAACAGTGCTAATGGCCTCAGCCGAAAAGGATTTTGAGAGATTCTTACCTTTCATCATACTTCATGCACACTCCACCAGAGTTTTGTTTTTCCTTTCTGCAACTTTGTTCTACTGTGGAGTGTGGGGTACTATAAATTGTTGTACTATTCCATGATCTTTGCAATACTTGATGAAGTTCCCCAATATGTACTCTCCCCTTTGATCTAAGCAGACGATTTTGATGGGTTTTCCTATTTGCTTCTCCACCATGTTTTTAACTTCCTTGAAGTATTAAAAAACATAACTTTCTTTTCTAATAAAATAAACCTATGTGTATCTTTTGCAGTCATCAATAAATAACAAAAAATAATAAGCACCACCTAAGGACTTTATCTGCATTGATCCACAAACATCAGTATGTATAAGTTCTAATACATCTTTCTTTCTCCTATCAGGATTAGAGGGGAATTCATCTTTGTGCATCTTTCCTAATGCACAACAACCTTCACAAGAAGCATACTCATTCTTCAACATAGGGAGTCCTTCAACCATACTTTGTTTCTGTAATAAGAACAATTCATGATAGTTAATGTGACCATACATTTGGTGCCAAAGAGTTTCTGTGGGCATAGTTGCAGAATTAAATGTTTGATGATTCTTGCTAGTGACATCAAGTTTGTACAGACCTCCAACTTTGATTCCTGAGGCAACAATTATGTAATGATCATGCAAGTCCTTCACTATACAACGTGTCTTGAATAATTTGACCTTCAAATTCTGATCTGTAATGGTGGACACAAAAATCATTTTTTTCTTTATCCCGGGGACATACACAACATTGCGAATGTGTCTAACAATTCCATTCGGAAGTGTTACTGGAATATCTCCATATACCTTGATCTGATAAGAACGATAATCTCCAAGATAAATATGGGCACCATTATGTGTTTCTTTAAAGTTTATATATCAATTCTTGTTACATATCATGTGAATTGAAGCTCCAGAATCAACAAACCATGCATTAACATCAACAGTTTCAGCAGACAGTGCAACATTAGACACAAACAATTTGAGATCTTTTGAATCAATATTCGGGTTTTCTTCCACAAAGTGTTATGAATGTTTTCTATTTTTATGCCTAGCCTCATCATCATTTTTCTTGTTATAACATTCTTCGGCAAGATGCCCAGTCCTATCACAAGAGAAGCACTTAGGTTCATTTCTATTCAATGGCATACCTTGATTTGGCTTTGGAAATGACTTCCTCTGAAATGAACTTCCTCCTCTTCCTCCTTCTCATGGTTTCCCTTTAGGGAATCTCTTCTTTGTCCATAGTGTTAAGTCTGAATTCAGAGGCTTCAAATTCATGCGCCTCTCTTCCTCTTGCAACAATATACCTGTCGTTCCTCAAAAGTATGAGCTTTATCCCTCGCTGCAAGGCCTATTATAAACATTTGATAGTTCTCTAGCATTCCATTTAGGGAAATTGTGACAAGATCAGTGTTTGACACTTTTTGTCCTATATCTCCCAATTTATGTTTCATGTCTTCAACTCGCCCAAGAAAAGTACTAACAAACTCATCTATATCCATTTTAATACTTAGCAATTTACTCTTTAGGAAAAGAATGTGATTTGTATTATTAGTCTGATACAGATCATTAAGTATTTTCCAGGTTTCACTAGAAGTATTAGCATCTCTAATATGCAGAATTATGTTATCTTTAACAGACATTATCAAAAATACCTTGGCTTTGTTCTCTCACTTATCCCGATCTAGGATTGTTATCGTTGTCGCACCTGCAACCACATTGGGTCATGCTTCATCTTCTTTCGCGATCTTCCATACGCTATAAACTGCCATCAAGGTTTGCATTCTGAATTTCCAATTGATGAAATTCGAGCCATCTAACTTGTTGGCTTCATTGAGGTAGGTTTCTTCCAACAGATTCTCCATATGTGAAAACTCCTTCATGCAACAAACTCGCAGCAAGATACCTCAAAACAACAATGAAATTTATAGCTCAGAAAATGATCTCCTTTTTATTTCTTATTGCTTTAATCACCAAATTACACAAACCCAAATCACCAAATTACCGATATCAACGATAAAAATCACCAGCGATTAGCAGCGATCATGAGAATTTATATAAGAATATGGGTATAAATTTTATCACTTCTTTATTCATAACAAGATTCCACTTCCAAATGCAGTTAATCCAAGCGTAGTGCGCAGACTACTCATACAATGCGCACACCACGAGTGTTTGGAGGTTGCACCAATGCCAGAACTATGCCAAAACTCACTGAGGAATGAAACATACAGTTCTTATGGTTATCCATCTATCATTCTTGGCACAGGAGATCTCATTTATCTCTCTGTCTCAGCGAATGAAGCAGCAGGGATCTCAACGCTTGACAAGAAGTAGCACATCTCTTCCACGCCACGCAAAGATTCTGCATGACACATAGGTCGCGCACCTCTCTTCCTCTTCCACGAGATCTTTGTTCTTCTTCCTTTCTGCATGGAAGAAAACCCTCGGCCTCTATTCACTCTGCGCGAAAAGACTGTGGGAGGGTCTTTTATATCCTCTTAGCAAGGAAAACCCCCGATTCAGGTTCTATTTTTCATTAGACAGCGGCCACTCACGCGATGAATGGTTCGACGAGGGACATAGGAGGTTGACTAGGCTTCTTTCCTTCTGTTGAAGAGAGATCTGATATGGGTGCACTGAAGCAAATGTCTCGAAATGGAAGGTGCATTTTGATCTTGCCAACAATCCTCCCTCGAAGCAACTGTCTCACGATCTCTCCTCCACCACGCCTCCTCTAGAAGCGATCTCTCCTCTAGCCCACCTCCTCTAGCTGCGATATCTCCTCCAACGCGGTTGCTCGGATGTAGTGATCTCAACGAGTGCTCCAACGAAAGGATGGAAGCGAGTTTTGCAACAACGATATTTTTGGCTCTGATACAAACTTAAGAAATAGAGAATGAAAACCGACTCCTCATGCGAGACAACACCTAGAGGCCGGGGAAGCAAAGGCATGCTTCGTTCAATTAATTAATGATAAGTACTATATATATATATATATATATATATATGATGACATTCTTTTTGAAATTGTTTGAAACGATTGGAGCAAACCTCAACTAATCACCGTAACTAATATCCATTATTTCTAAGTGGAGAGACAAAAGATGTTGTTTCTTCACCTACAATGGTGCCTACACAATGTACCATCCAACCTAGAGACAACAGGTTGGTGGAATAGATTCAACCCCTTCAGCAATAGCTTTGTCATAGTTTGCCACAAGATAAGAAGCACAACTTCTCTAACAAGGCACACAGCTCATCAAGCTTCAGATTCAGAAAATGTTTTCCCCTTTTCCCTGGGAACTTAACACAATGGAGACCATTTCTCCCTGAAGGGGGAGGATTGATCCAGGTGTATATTGGTGGCTTCCCATCTAATCCAACTGGCTTATTGTGTATTTTTTCATATTAGCACATCTTGTTGTACTTCCATGGCTGTTTTGGGGCCCTAAACAGTGTTTTTTTGCTCGCCACAGTCAAACTATCGACTGAGTCAAATTTAGACAAAAATGAATGTACTAACTTACCCAAACGGGCCCACATGACTTTTGGTGTTTCATCTCCTAGGGTTAGGTTTTGGGATGTCTAGGGTTTTGGCATTTATGTTTATCATGAAAAGGACTTTAGAGCCTCATTGTAATCATGAGAATGAGCGTAGTTGTCATATATCTTCTCAGAGATAAAGCTGCCACCATTCTAGCGAGTCTTGCACTATGCATTTTTACAGTATCTTTACAATTCTTTCACTATTAGAAATCAAGTATTTATTTCATTTCGTTCCAAAAATAATCCAGATCAAAAAAGGTCAAGGACAAAAAGAAAAACAATTGAATGATAAAGGAGGAATACCATCAAGAATTCCACATGAATAAAACTCACAAAGAAAAGTTGAGCAAGGAGAATCATCAAGTCCACTAGTAAGAAGTGACTCAAATCCTACACTTGCATCATTAAGACCAAGATTAAGAGCCAACAATACTAGAAACTTGTAAGAAATATATAATCAAGGAGATAGGATAGATTTGCAATCTAATTTTTCTTTATTTACCCAAGATCCTATATATTTTGAGGATGCAATTAAGGAAGAACATTGGATTATTGCAATGAATGATGAAATGGAATCTATTGAAAAAATGATACATGATATCTATTTGATTTACTTAAGGAGAAAGAATGCATAGGTGTGAAATGGATTTATAAAACTAAATATAAGGAAAATGAAGAAATTGACAAATATAAGGAAATATTAATAGCCAAAGGATTTGCACAAGAATATGAAGTTGATTACAATGAAACATTTACTCTCGTAGCAAGACTTGACACAATTAGGATGGTACTAGCTATTGCACCTCAACACAATTGGAAATTCTATCAAATGAATGTCAAATCAACCTTCTTGAATGGATATTTAGAAGAAGAAGTCTATGTGCAACAACAACCAAGATATGAAGTAAAAGGACAAAAAGACAAGTTTTACACGTTGAAGAAGATACTTTATGGATTGAAGCAAGCACCAAGAGCGTGGTATAGTAGGATAGATTCATACATGATAAAAAATGAATTCATCACACGCACTAGTGAACCTACACTATACACCATAGTTAATGAAAAAGGTCAGATTTTGATTGTTTGCTTATATGTTGATATTTTCTTGGCATTGAAGTCACACAAAATCATAAGGGAATTTTCATTTGTTAAAGTAAATATGCAAAAGATGTTTAAAATATGTTTAAAATGATAAATTGCACTCCAGTTTCTACACCAATTGGCACAAAACTAAGTAGAGAACATAATGAGATGGATTTTGATTCAACCATATTCCAAAAATTGGTTGGAAGTTTGATGTATCTCATAACAACTAGGCCAAATATAATGTATGGAGTCAAGTTTGATTTCTAGATTCATGGATGCACCGAAGAATTCACATTGGCAAGCATGAAAAATGTTATTAAGATACATTGCAAGAACTATGAATCATGGCATATTGTATTCTACTTCAAATAATTTGCAGCTGGATAGTGATTATGCAGGGAGTATTTATGACATAATGAGCACTTCTAGATATGCATTTCATCTTGGAAGAGAGTCGTGGCATGGACGTCAAAGAAAAAACCAATAGTGACAACCTTATTAGCAGAAGCAAAGTATGTAGAAGGTACATCAGCAACATGTCAAGTAGTTTGGATGCGAAGAATCTTGAAAGATATAATGCATGAGCAAGAGAAGCCTACTTCAATCTATTGTGACCACAATTCCACCATTGCACTATCAAAGAATCATGTTTTTCACAAGAGGACAAAGAACATTAACACTATATATCACTTAATTCGAGAACTGTCAACAATGGAGAACTCATCCTACAACATTGCAGATCGAAGGAGAAACTTGCAAACATATTTACAAAGGCTTTAGCACAAGACCAATTAAAACTGAAACCTCTACCAACCTCCAACTGTTTATCCACCTACACCAAGAGATATTTTCTTGGCTCATGAACTGTTCTGTTTTGATATTCGGTATCCTCTCAAAGACCTCTATAAATAAGAGGCCATTGTAAAGCCATTGTAATCCTTTTTAGAAAAGGCAATGTCAAGTTTTATATTTGATTTTATTCTGGTGTTTTTTTTGTCTTTACCCACTTCAGAGCCTGGATTGGCAGTATTCCAACCTGAACTGATAAAGGAGATACTATCGTCCAAGTATAGCTACACCTATGGAAAGTCTCATTTACAACAAAAAGGAAAAAAGGACTTCATTGACAAAGCACTGCTAATGGCCAACTGGGCGGCATGGGCTCACCAGCGCCGCATCGTTGCCCCATCTTTCCACACCGAGAAACTTAAGGTGATACACGCAGTCCTGACAACAAATGCCATCAAGTCCTCACTAGCATTGTTAAATGAATGCTCTCTCGATTTCCAGTACGCACCAAAATTGTTTTACAGGTGAACCTTAATTCATCTGTGCAGGGGCATGTGAAATATATGGAGTATTGCACCCCAGAAATGCTCATCATTTTTGAACGTTTCAGAGACATAATATTTAAATATGTACATAAATACTTTGAGGCATTTTAAATTTTTTAATAATGCTTGATATTTCCGCGTTGAAATAAAGCAGTTCAAAGCGAAACACAGCTAATTTTGTCAAACAGATATACCTTGATAAAGGCATAAAGAACGCAATTTATTATTGGAACTATATATCAACGTGATTTCTTACGATCTATATAATCATTTTGGAACATATATCCTTGTCTATATTATGTATAGGTTGACCAGATAGATATATGATATTTTCACGTATTAAATATTTGATCTTTTAATGGACATGTGTGATCGAGTGATAAGTATACCTTCCACGCGTTAAAGAAACGTAACCATTACATAGTTTAAATGAAAGAACAAGCAGACAAGCATGACGCACTAAACAGTGACTAAAAGTTTTCCCTCTTTTATTCGTTGCCACCTTTCCTTGTTGGCTAGCTTCCCTTTGCTTATGTGGAGTCACTCTTAGATTGAATAAAAAAAGAACGGATTATATTTTATATTATAAATAAATTATGAGATTTTCGTCATGAAATGAAAAGTATTAGTGTTGTTTTAATGTTTTTTTTCCTTCGGAATTTGATAATAAAAATTTGGAAATCATAATTTTTGTTGTTTAAATTGTATTTGTGAATGTATAATATTGAAAAAAAATTGAGATATTTAGATTATAAAAATTTAACTATTTAAATATGCAAATTTAATAATCTCACAAATAATTGTTGGAATATATAATTCCTACTTATCTAATATGTTTGCTAATGTATTCAGAAGTAGAGTCAATATCTAGGTGTGAGTTGTGTGATCTTATTCTTAGGAGGTTGTTTGAGAGATGGATTTGTTAGATCCATATTTGATGTGTTGTTGAAATATTATCTCAACCTCTTCATTTGTATTTGAAATAAGTTAGATCTCATAACAACCGGTAAGCTCAATATAATGAGTCACAAACCATTGTACAAATATTCATTGATTCATTAATTCAATAGAAAATTGTGTGTTCACAATCATTGGTCTCTACTCTCCCATATTTTATTATGGTATCAAAGTTTCAGTTCTAGGCATGACTCCCTCATGGGAGTGCCCAGGGTCATTAAGAGAGTAGAGTAGTGTGTTTTTGTAGTGTGTCCGTAGTGAAGAGTAGCCGCCGCTAACAAGTCTATGGAAGAGATAATGTGTCATGTGTTGTGCGGACTGTCAGCCAGCGTGTAAAGTGCCACCTCTGTGAAGGAGAAATTGCTGCAAGGATCTCTTCAAATCCTCCATTCTGACAGTGCATGAAGGCAAGCCGATGCATTGATCTTGTGGAAGTCATTATTGTGTGAGTTGTAGTTGTGGAAGTTTGTGAGAGCCTGATGGAGATATTTCATATTTATTTCCTGGAGGTGAGGATCCCTGTGCAGGAGGAGCACTGATGTGTGTGAACTACTCGCAGAAAGGAGTAGTGTGTTGTCAGGGATCACGATCAGGAGGCCATGAAACCTGTCTCCTTGGAATAAGAGAAGAATCAGCAAGTTGGAATTACTTGGATCACAGACTATACTGTGGACAGTGTATCCATTGTTTAGTAAGCGTTTCACCAACGAGGAGGCCACGAAAATCGTCGCTCCTGTCACACACAGTAAGAGTGTTTTGTTTCTATAGCACGGGTTTGAGTGTGTTCTTGAGAAGATCACATATTGTTGATAATAGATCTGGTACCATAGAAGGAGATTCCACCGAGAAAAGAACTATGGATGCCACAAAATTGTTACTGGTGTCAAATCTGAAAGCCACGAAATTGTTGAGACTTCTTGCCAGCATACTAAGTGTGACTCTCTCGTGGGAATACGATGAGAGCCAGTATGTCGGTGCTAAGGGAAACTGGATGTTTTGTTGGTGTTTAGATTTTGTAGATCACGTGCTCGAATCTGAGGAAGAAAAACCAATTGCTGTATCGAGGGATCAAGATTCAAACACATTGCATATACAAGAGATTTGAAGCACATCACCGAGACTTTTCCAGGATCGTAGATGAGAGGCGACCTGATATCCATTGCTCATGCTCGAATTGACCAAGGCTATTGCCGCAACAATGCAGGGTGTTCGCAGAGGAATGAGGAAGGACCTGCGCATATAAGAATGTGACCAGTCTATAGTACAAAATTTATCAAATCATGGGCATGGATCTGATTAGTGTGAGACAAATAGTTATGTTGGTGGTCGTGGCTACATTTCTGGGAGGCAATGGATAGAAATTTGTTGTTGGGTGCAAGACGATCGTTGATTGGATGAGCGTTTTTGCGTTAATTGTGTTATAACAAAGTGAGGAGGACGTTGTTGCGAAGATGGGTTGATTTTTGCGTTGATTGTGTTATAAAAAAGTGAGATGTACGTTACCATTCCGTCAAACTCACATAGCTTTGTGAGAAGTGTGACTGAGTTATGATTTAACAAGTATTGTTTGTTTGAAGGTATGCATAGTATAATATGATAGTATAATATGAGTTATACATGTAATTGAAAGTTAGTCTATGTAGTGGTCGTAGAGAATATTTAAGTATATACCTGGTATAGGTTATATACCTAGCTATTCTATACTTCTCTAATGTGAAAAGTTTATGGTGATCTAAAAACCATTATGTAAATGATGATTTGTGGTCAAAACACTAGAGAGCATAATTAGGTCAATAATCAGATGGAGAAGAGGAAGCAGATGAAGATATGACCACATAGAAATTTAGATAAATAGTCATTAAGGGATAGTGTTGGAATATATAATTTCTACTTATCTAATATGCTTGCTAATGTATTGAGAAGTAGAGGCAATCTCTAGGTATGAGTTGTGTGATCTTGTTCTTAGGAGGTTGCTTGAGACTTGGATTTGTTAAATCCATGTTTGATGTGTTGTTGAGATATTATCTCAATCTCTCCATTTATATTTGGAATAAGTTATATCTCATAACAACCCCGGTGAGCTCAATATAATGAGTCACAAACCATTGTATAAATATTTCATTAATTCAATAGAAAGTTGAGTGTTAACCATCATTTGTCTCTACTCTCCCATTTTATCAATAATATGTTCGAAAAAACCGAAAACATAGAACCCTAAAATGAAAATTACAAAAAAAATGTCATGGCGATGATGTACGTCAAGAGTTCTTCCAAAACATAAAATAAATGAAATGCGAGCTAAGGGACTCAAAACGACGACAAGTACCTTAATTTGCTTATGATTTTGTTTGAGACAGTTTGGCAAACAATTATGCATCTATTTGTATTTAATTTTTTAAGATTTTGTTAAAGACAATGCGGCAAACACTTATGCATCATCACGAATGAACTATTTGCAGGTTGACATTTTATATTACTTGGCGTACAAGTAAATGTACATCACGACAACGAGGGAGCAACACAGTCTACAACGCCTTTCAATTTTTAACTATCCTTTTCAACTTTTTAATGCAAAGTTAATGACTGTACAAATTCAAATTATTTATAATTAAGTCGAATGCGGTTTTTAAGAGGTCGTTCCTCTCCAAAATTAGTTGTTTGTCAATACCACTTGCAACCTACCAGTTGTACATTTTATTCATTCTATCAAACCTGTTGCAACACGTCACTTGTCCGTTCTATACATCCTATTATAATTTATCATAGTGGCATGTCATCCATTCTAACCATCCCCTATCCAACTCATGATTATCCTTGCCGACCTTTCCTATCCGCCTTTCGATTCCCCTTGTCGAACATTTCTATCTGCCTTCCTATTCCCCTTACCGACCTTTCCTATCCACTGTCCTAGCAACTTTCCTATTCGTCTTGTCGACCTTTACTTCTCCTGTTTCTTTTTGAATCACTAGAGACTTTTTTAGAATGGTGAAAGGAAACGAAAGTGCAAATCCAATTCCTACACTAATAATCTATGAGAGAAGATTAAAAGAATAGTTGCAAATAAATGAAACAAACAATGAACCATTAATCATTAAATCGAAAACTTTTCCAAACAAATGAAATAAATATCCAACCATTAACAATGTGATTTAGTGAGAAAACTTTTTGAGGAGAAACAAATGAAATAAACAACAAACCAAACCATTAGTAATGTGATTTAAAGAGAAAATTGTTTAAAGAGAAAAAACTCCACATTCTAAAGCACACTCAATGTATTATTTAGCAACTAAATTTTTACAATATATAGGCTCTATGATCTCTTGTTCAACAATAATATAAGGACTATGGAGAAATTTAGATATCTTCCTATTGGAAATAATACTTACATTACTAATTAGTTGGAGTCTGTTTGAGTTTGTTGAGAGATTCTCTAAACAAATGTGTCCAAGTTAAGAATAAGTTGGATTTGAAAACAAATCCATAAATGCATTTATATTGTGTGTATTCATAATGAAAAGTAAGTTGTGTGTGCAATTTGCTTTTCTAAGTTGGTATCATAGCAGAGTGTTATGGGCTTAACTCCCTTATGGGAGAGCCCTAGAAGATGAGAGTAGAATGGATTCTTGTGTGAGTTGTAATTGTGCGATAGATCTGATGTCACGAAGAGAAGCCCAACAACTGTGAAACTATAAGAAAAGGAGCCATGATTTAGTATTTAATATTTGAATCGTGAATCGATTGAAGAAGAATCAAGTTATATGTACTCACCCGCAACAAATTTAAGAGCCCTCGTCCAAGGATAATTCTTCGAGGTAGAAGGTCGATGCAGCTGCCAATTAGATTTATAGCTGCCGCGTGAAAGGAAAAACAAGAACAATTGAGGAATTCATTGAAAGAAAGATGTGAAGAAATCCTTGTATATCTAGCTGATGAATGAGTCTATTCCAACATCCTGTGGGCCATCGCTTTCACATTCGTTCGGAAGCAGCAATACAAATAAAAAATCATGTGTTCAATTTTTATGAGATGCAATTAGAGTAGTCCCAGATTCGAATTCAACGCTAGATATTCGATCCTTGGCGGCCAATCTTCATTTCTTTCATCATCAACATCATCGAAATATGCAACAACCGGTATAAGTGAATTTTCATTTTTTTTTCATTTTTAATTGGAAAAAATGCAGTCCTTTATATGATTCGATGGTGCCCTCGGTATGATTCGACGGTGCACTCGGAAACAAAATTCCGCAGTGGTACTTCTTCTTATCATACCGTCCTTAGTCCAGTTTGATTCAATGGGACAACAGTAGCAACAGTGATGCAAAATCAACAACAATAGTAATTAGTGGCAGATATTTTCTTAATTAATGTAATCAATGTATGTTTGAAGTAGTATTTGTGTTTGTTAAAATCATACTATGCAGAACCAACTATAGGACATGGTAAACATAATTTAATATCTTGTGGGGAAGCTCCAAAATTTCTACAAGTTGGTCACTAGTTTGGTTATGTTTACACTGTGTTATAAAATTGATGGGTCTTATTCTGCTTCGGGCTTCAAGAGCATCCATTACAGGTTACTTTTTATGATATCCTCATGTGTTAGACGAGTGAAGTTGTATGATCAAATTTTGAACACATTTTGTATCGAGACCACCTTCTTAGCAACTGACGGATAGCCAAAAGATAAATTTCCGAGAGATGGTGGTAGGTCCATAGAGTGGTTTATTACTTAACAACTTTTATCACAGAAGCCCAACGAGCCAAGTTTGTCAATATTGTTGATCTTGCAAGTCCGTTAATGATGGTCAGAGACGTTTATGTTTTAAATGAATGAAATGGGAAGCTCGAGAATGTGAAGAAAAGAAGAGCGAAAACCATGAAGTTCAGAGTGAGTGTAAGTGTTGAGGAAGACCAGTCAGACTATGTGACTTATATAAATGTAGTTTGCATCATAAGTTTTGTAAAGAGCGTTATGTAATTGTGATAAATGTTGTTATGAGTGTAATGTAGGCATTAAGGGAGGGTATTGGAAATCATACTTACATTAGTAATTAGTTGGAGTCTTTTGAGTTTGTTGAGAGATTCTCTCAACAAACGTGTCTAGGTTAAGAATAAGTTGGATCTGAAAACAAATCCATAAATGTATTTATATTGTGTGTATTCATAATGAAAAATATGTTTTGTGTGCAATTTTCTTTTCTAAGTCCTCCAACCCTAGTACTAAATAATATAACCATAAAACATTTATAATTTTACAATTGTACATGTTGAAAACCACTAAGAAGTGGTTATCCAATTGTTGTTTCATAGCATTCATTACTTTCTAGTGCTATGTATTTACTTTCCACCCCTAGTATTCCCTACAATTGCTCTACATTAATTGTTTCCCACTACTTTGCATTTATTCCTTGGTATTTGTTAGCAATCATTACCTGCACCACTACAAGACTACAAGGTGTATGACACACTTGTTTAAACATTTTACCACTTGTCACATACCTTGCAAGAGTAGAATGCATAAAATTGTGAGCTAATTGCTAGGGGCCATAAGACCCATACACTCACAACAACACTTGAATTTACTTGTGCTCAACAGTTTTTTCAATACATTTGCAACATCATGCAAAGTGTCAAATTTCTCTAGTATCACCTTTCCATCCTCTTCCATGTCCCTAACAAAATGGTATTGTATATCTATATGTTTTGTATTTGCATGAAAGGTTGGGTTCTTCGACAAATGGCAATGTTACTATCACATTGAATTGTAATAGATTTCTAACTTAGCACTAATTTTGAACACATTTGTATAAGCCAAATGGCCTCCTTACATGCATGGGATGCTGCCATATATTATTATTTCTCATCCAATTTAATGTTCAGCCAAACAATAAAAAAACTTATCCACTCATAGATATCCTTCTATATACATCCACTGCCCAATCAAAATCCTCATAACCATGTACATCCACTAAGTATGGGTACCATGAAACATCAATATGACATAAAACAAAATATTCAGAAGTGCAATGCAAATACCTCAAGAACCTCTTCATTGCAACTCAATTTTGATGTCCAATATTGACAATGAGTAAACATTTAAGACTCCCACTATTTGGGCAATGTCTATTCAAGTACAAACCATTTCACACATCAAGCTACCAGCTTCACTAGGATAAGGGACTTAAGTGATTTGTAAACTACCATGGATATTCCACTCGAATAGTTTGCCACAAAATGTCTTGTAATATTTTGAAATCTTTTATTGTACACGTTTATTTCCTTATATCTTAGATTTATTATCATGAGAGTATTGTTCAAATTTATAAAAATATCCGAAATACAAAAATGAAAGAACAAGCAAATGAACACACCATCAACACAAAATAACGCAAGATATATCCTATGAAACCTTATTTTCAGAAAACCCATCGAGAAGGTGAATCCTATGCTCTGCTCTCTTTTCTTCAATTATGAAAGTGCAAATACAAATAAAGAGACACTCATTATGAAGTTACCTATAAAATTGTGGCCTGAATGGTTGCTACATAATCTTATCCATCCTCTGATTCTATCAAATCTCACTCCTATATGCTCTCCTCAACTATGGAAGAAGTACAATGCTAAAAAAAGGAAACCCCCTCTCCTTGTAGCACACAAATATTTAACATAGTCTATAGTTGTCTAGAGTTAAGTCTTTTACATGCCCCAAACCTCAATTACTCTTAGGGTTTTGTACCTTCTATAATAATCTTGAAAATACATAGATGATTATGCCCACACCTAATTAATGGGTTTGACATGGCATCCACTTGGTACCATGGTGGTCAACAAGGTAGGTCAACTTGTAGGAGGCATAACATCTTCATACAAACACCAATTGAGATGATTTTCACATTGTTGATAAGTCTATGTATGTAGAATTACAACAAGAGGATAGTAGATATGATTCCAAAATTTTGACATCAAAATGTTTAATTTGATGCCTCAAAATGGATCAATAAGGTTTCGAACTGCAAATATCTAGACTAATAACTTCCACTAAAATGGGCCCTGCAAGTCAGTTGATATAATTATTCCACCCATAAACTACCAATATATATGAAAAAATTACATAATGGTCCATTCCGGATCAAGAAGGCATATCCTTCATCTCTCCAAGTGTTGTAAGACACTACTTAATTGAAAGTTTAGTTCCCACAAACATCAAAACACTCAATGTTCTATAACTAGCCATGTAAAAATATTGTAGCACATAGTTTACAAACTTACTTTCACTCAACCAAATCCTTTTATATAATCTCTATGTATCTTGATCTCCTTTCTTAAGATCATTTTACATCTCTCAAATCCTTCATATCAAATTATGTTGAAAGCTAAGACTTCAATTGACAAATTTCATCCTTATTGTTGCCAAAGAATAATATATCATCTACATATCCAGTGTTAAAAAGAGAATGAATCAAACTTTGGGTACCACATTCTAGGAGACTGTTTGATACCATATAAATACATTTTTTAACTTGTAAACTAGTGAATCTTTACCTTCAACATAGTTCTCTACTTGTGTCATATAAATCTCCTCCTTTAAGTCAGGGATAATTTTAAAGATTGAAATTTATCTTAGAATGTAGAAACCTTGGTGAATCTTACTAGTCCTTGATATGCAAATTATAAAATGCTTGCCGATATTTTTATAAAAATATTCAAATTTCTAAGTACTTTATATATTTTCTATAAAATTCGGGTTATTTTTAAGGTAAAATAATTTTGTTCTATAGAATTTTGGCAAAGCACACTTTTAGAAAAAATGGAAATTAGCGAATCATTTTTTCGAAAAAAACATGGAAAATTGTCCCATGGACGATAGATAGCCCCTAAAATTTTCCCTTATTTAATTCAACATGTAGAAATGTTTTTTTTGCATCAATTTGTTCTATCTCTAAATCAAGGTCTATTGTCACACATAATAGGAGTCTAATATATTTTAACTTAGCAATTGGGAAAAATATATCACCATTGTTTGTCCCTTCAACCTAGAAATACCATTTTGCAACCAACCTTGCCTTGCACTTTTCATTATTTCCGTCTAAACCAATCTTCTTTTTGAACACCCATTTACATCCAATAGGTTTCCATTCATCATGAAATGGTAACAAGTCCCATGTATAATTATTTTTAAATTAAACAATTTATTCATCCATGGCCAATGTCTAGGACTTCTTATCTTCCAACTCCATTTCCTCTTTAACAATTCTAGGCTTATCGGTGTTAGAAAATAAAGAAAATATACCTATGAAATAAAAATAACTAAAATTATTCCTATATGGTTGCCTTGTTTTCTAAGTAAACCTCCTTAAATTTTGAGGTGGAGTTTCTTTGAAACTTTCTAAACCCTCCTCATCATCAGGGCCATCGTGAACTTATTATTCATTTTTTAGTTCAACTTCCTCAGTATTGGGTCATAGCTTAGCCACTGACTTCTTCTCATCCTCTTCTAGTTACACCACTCTGGGAGAAGGCTTAACTTCTCTCAAATAAACATTCCTGCTATACAAAAAATTTCCAACCATATGATCCCAAACATTGTACCCTTACACACCAATTCCATAGATAATGAAGATACATTTCATAGTCGTGTTATCCTATTTCAATTGCTTCTCCTGAGGAATATAACGATATACTTCATAACAAAAAAACATAAATATATTGAAATGAGGGATTATTTTGTGTCTAACCTCTATAGGGGTCTTATCCACAAAAGTTGATGTGGAAGACCCATTAATCAAGAAACATGTAATTTATAAACCACTTTTTCCCATAACTTCTTATCTAGGTTAGCTCCACTAAGCATACTCGTAGCTCTCTCCATAAACATTCTAATCATCCATTCTAAAACTCCATTCTACTAAGCGGTATATGGAGTTGTATTATGCCTTTCAATTTCTTTCTCCTTATAAAACTTATCAAAATATAAAAAATAAAACTCACTCCCATTATCGGTCCTCAATACATTAATCTTCCAACTAGTTTGATTTTCCAAGAGAACAATAAGTTCTTAAACTGACTAAAAACCTCAGATTTGGTTATAATAAAACATACCCATGTACTTCTAGAATAATAAGCAATGAATAATACATATTACAAATCCTTAGAAATCAAAGAAACTTTAACGAGACCAAATACATACATAGAATAAATTAAACTCAACAAGCTGGGATATTTATGAAAACTAGAATAAAATTGAACACAGTTCTATTTTTCATATATGCAATGATCACAAAAATCAAATTCAAGGGAAAAATATCAATTGATAGACAATTTATTTTTGCATCTCCCATAGGTCCTTCTCACCTATATGGCCCAATATTTGGTTCCATAACATTGTCTTCTCTATAGGTAACTTGATTTATGAAGAAATAACTTGTTTAGGAATTTCTAATTATGAAGGCGTAGATCATATAGATCTCTCCACTGAAAAAATTGAATAACTATTATACTCAATAGTGTATGTATCAAGATGGAAAAAATTACCCACATAAATACCATGTAACATCCCGCTCTGGCACACTGAGAAAACTTATTATTGAGGACACTTGCTCGCAAGTGATCTGGACTTTTCTGATGTTAAACTATTTATCCTTGATTATGATGTGTTATGATAGATGACATGATGTTGTTACTACTTTGATGTAGACAGGTGCTGCTGACTCAGTTTCATTGAGTGTGCAGGGTTTCGGACCTTGAGGATGCAGAGGCATCGGTGGAACCCCCTTGGATTCCGGATTGAGTCAGGGAGTGTGCTATTTGGGTTGATTTATTTACTGTGATATATCTTTGATCTGATGATATGATGTTGACATATTCTGACATGATTGTTGATGATGCAGGCTGACGATAGCTTGCCGACCAGACTCACATATGGAGTAAAGGGGCCACACACGATTCTAGAGAGGTTGAGGGAGAGGGGTGGACAGCAGCCCTGCCACCGCCTACTAGCACTCCCGTCGTGGCTCGAACTGTAGGTTAACAATTACCTAGTTCAAGAGGATCCACGATGCCGTGAGGGAAGACTGCGACAGTCGCTCACGATGATTCTAAGGGGCGCGCAATAAGGCGGGGGACTTATTCCTTAGATCCCTTAGTCTCGCACAAGTTCACCTGGCGGAGTGTTGACTCCAGGGGTTATAGATGTCTACCAATTAGTCCAGTTGGCGAGTGGCACACTTGGAGCACGTGGTGCATCCTGAAGGGCACGTCGCACAAAAGAAACACAAGAAGCGAGCAGAACCCTTGGAGCACGTGGTGCATCCTGAAGGGCACGTCGCACAAAGGAATTGAATGAGGCGAGTGGCACCCTTGGAGCACATGGTGCGTCCTGAAGGGCACGTCGCATTGATGTGGATGAAGGAAACAAACCTAAATAGCCCTAAGACATTAACGCCCTAAGAAATTCTTAAACAACTTCCCTAACCCAGTGTCGCCCAGTTCAGAATCTAAGTACTAAGACTAAAACTTTTAGGGTAAAATTTTAGTCTACCCTTAAGAATAGACCCTGGAATAAAAATAACAAATTGAACAAAAACCCACCTAAGT
>ML804663.1:135564-146776 GCA_009831015.1 Picea engelmannii | reverse complement strand
AATCTCCCAGTATCCTTTTCCCTTTTACATGTCCATTTCACAATATTAAATCACCATCCATCACCTTAATTTCTCCTTATTCCTCCTTTATGTTGTACATCTACATTTCCCCTATACATGTTTGTCATCACTTTAATCTCTCATTAAACTATATATATATATATATATATATATTAATGATAAATTAGAATGATGGATGTTGGTAAATTAAAATGATGAATATGTGCATGTAAATAGGAAAAATAAAGTAATATATATATATATATTATAAACAAATTGACGTGTATTCCATAATCTCTAATTTATAGAAAAAGAAAATAATTTATGGAGAGGGGTAGGGATGAGTGACACTTGTAACAGAGAGAAATTTTTAGGGTTTCATTAAAAACTTAAATTTATTATGATTTAGGGTTGGAGGGGATAAAAGAGGAGAGGAAGGGAGGAAAAAGGGGGAAGCTATGAGGTATTGTTATGCTTCCAAAATTGGAAACTGGACGGATTGCTTGTGTGGAGTTGGGATTTTCTCAGCTGGATTAGAGTGGTAGCTCAGCCGTGGAGGCGAGTTGGGAAGCTAGGTATACTATCTGGACTGTGTGTGGCCCCTTTTCGGCTCAGGGGGCTAAGGGGGAAGCAGAGTACCCCTAGTGTTTGGCTGGGAGGTACCAGTGTAGTCTCCACGGTCGGCGAGCGAGAGCGGCACAGAGCACACAGTACATTATTCGACGTGGACAACAAGGCAACGGTATGGGTTTTTGTTCTTGATAGAGTAGGATGCATTATGATTTATGTTGGTATTAGAACATTGGATTGCAAATGGATTAATGTCCGTTTTATTATTTACTATGCACATGTAATGAAATATGTTCTCAAAGGTATTATCCTTGTTGCTTGAAGCGTAACAGACTGGTTTTATATGTATTGCTTTCTATTCCTGTGCAGATGTAATAAAATCTGTTAGCAATGGAATCTCCTTGTCTCTTGATAAGAACAGTCATACATGGGTTTTTCCTGCAGATGTAAATAATTTTATTTTTTTTATCAAATGTAATCTGCTTTCCACTTGAAAAGTAATGAGACTGGCCGTATAGTTATAGTTATTGTTGAAATTTTGATTTGTTAGAAGGATAATCGGACTGGAATCCTTTCCTTTCACTGTCATGCGGGCTACGTTTGAACTAAACGAGAGTAAGTAACCCCGAGAGAACGGACTGACTGCTCGCCAAGAGTGATGGGTTCAGTCTTCCCTAGAAGAAAAGTAGTGGTCGTGCAAGAGATAGGCTATGGGGTTTTCTTGGCTCGTCATTGATATGTTGGAAAAGCCAGAAACAATAAACAGTATCCAAGACCAGCACAGAAGAGGCCGAGTACCATGCTCTGTACACCATCCCGTTTGGTATGGTTCCTCGGCAAGATCTCCAATCTGCAACTTTCAGTCAACAAATATTAATTTTAATCTCACAAGGGAACTACACCATGAAATAAAACATTCCTCAATTTAAATGCCTATTATAACTGGATCTTACCTTGTCTGCCAGGGGTTCACGACTTTATGGAGTTGATTGCTCAAAATACTGAAACGAAGGGCGGCTGTTTCCTTCACCCTCGTCACTAGAAAATCCTTCATGTGCAACGTTAGACTGACTTCTCATTGTTAAATGACCTTAGTAGTGATTTACCCTACGTAGGTTCGGATCTAACTGGGCTCTTGGAAAGGGAACGTCGGTTCTACCCACTAATAACCAGGTCGCCCATCGTACTCCCACGCCCTTCAAACCTTAACCGAGAGCATCTACATGACTTAATCCCTCCTTGCTTCATTTTGTTATGCGTATAAGTTTACTCCCCTGAGAGTGCACGAGGTTCGGATTAGTGTGCCTTCTCTGTAATCCGAGTTCGCAGGCGTGGTGTCGAGGCCTTGCATGGTGTGTATTCTGAAGAGTTACCGCTGGGGATTATCCGGCTTCGGAACCTGTGCGACTCCTCATGAGGTGGTCTCGTCATGCCCAGAAGCCCGCATTTCTGCCCTTGTCCGAGGTGTGTCAATTTTAATTATCCAGACTTGAATTTCAGTCGTATGTGTTGGGGAGGGGGGCAACTGGAGGGACCCTTTCCGAGACAGTCCCTCACCTGCCTTATTTATTTTTCCAGTAATGGATGGCGTAACGGAACCACCTTCTGCACGTTCCTAGCCATTGATTCCTCCCGCATGAGCTCTTACCTGTCTGCTGTCACAAGGCAGCAAATGTCTTAAATGCCCTTGCTGCCTTGCCTCCTTGTGGTTTTTAAAACGCCTTTCCCTTGCTTTACCCCTTACCCAGCCATGGACAACACAGGGCCTGTCAGTGACAGCTGCGTGGGTTACCCTCGCCCTGCCGAATTGTCTTGCACGCATGTCATAGCTAGGTTTTTAATTTTCTCCAGGCTCGCTCTTAATGATGGACATATATCTTGTTCGCTTGCTCCAGAAGTAACCACCAACTGGCATTATGTTATAGCGGAATTTTTGGTTTTTACCATGTCTTGTAACCGAAGCAATTAATAGTTAAATTTCAATACTATACGTTTCCATGGAGTTAAACTTTTAGGTCAACCAGCGATTATTTTATTGACATTAGTGAAAGCCTTTATTAGTTAAATTACACTGCTAGTCTATTACAAAGGCAGCACAAGGTTATTATATTGTAAATATAATATTATAATTTAATTGGAATTTAGTTAGTGAATTTGCAAGTCCTTATATCATAAATGTAATAAAGCTTGCGCTATGGTGATGTCAATATAATTTTGTTTGGAAAGTAGTTAGTGAATATGCAAGGTTATTATATTGTAATGTAATATTATAATTTTATTTGGAAATTAGTTAGTGAAATTGCAAGGCCTTTATATTATAAAGGTAATGATGCTAGCCTTATAGTGATGTCATTGTAGTTGTAATATGGAACTAGTTAGTTGATTTGCAAGTCTTTATAGTACAATGTAATCAGGCTAGCCTTGATGGCAATGTCATTATAGTTGATTGTCATGGTAAATTGTCGTTGAAACATGAAAATGTAATACCCTCGCATATGGAAAAATGCTACATAGCCTGGACATCATAGGACAGTAAGGACATTGTTGATTGTTTACAATATTGTTGTAGAATAAATGTAATGGTAAGGTGGATCATTAGAAGGACGTTCAATTTTCAACCTAAAAGGGTAAGGTCCTTAAACTAAGAGAAATAAATCAATATGTGTTAGTTTTAGAATGTTATCATGTGTACTCATTTTTATGGTTGGATTGATGTCTTATCGATGAACGGATTTAAACGAAGTAAATGATCTATACTTGTGGCCAATGGAGTCATAGGTTATTCTGAGGCATAACTGATGGTCGGTTATTGTTAGTGTCCTTGGACTTGCGTCTTCCATAGAGGCCGTGGTTGTCCGTTGATTTTGTTGTACTTGGTTGCCTTGCATGGCGTGGTCAGTGGTGTCGGGCGGGATGTAGACACCTTCAGGTAGCCTTAGGAGATATGTCGGTGTGTGATATTTTCTTGCAAAGAACCCAGTTCCGTATCAAGAGTCTCGGGCCCTCTAAAGGCAGGGTTTCCACTCTTGCGACACACCTAATGGAGTTTACTAGTTTCTGCCTGAGCATTCGGCTAGGAGCCTATCTGACCTTCTCTCTCTCCGGAGCAGAGAGCTAAGATTAAATGCCCTGCTTTCCTTTGCAGAAATAGTAAGCTCTACTACTATGGTTTCTTCCCTCTATGATCGTACTGTGCCTAACCCAGTGTGTCGTTAAATGCTTGCGTTGTGCACCTTGTGTCTTTGGTCATTTATTGCTTGCAGTTACTCATTGTGTGCCTTCAGTCTTCATTGTGATGAACATCATGGTTGCGTCTTGATGGTTTTCGGGTGGCGACATAGAGTTAAGGGGGTCTGTTACTTCTACACGCGCGCACACACCTCAAACCCCCCAAAAACATCTGCACCGGTTATCAGAGTTGTTGTCGTAACAAGGAGGTATTTACATACCCTTAGTGAGTTTCATAGCTCCTCTCACCATCTTACACCCTTTGTCAAAGAAAATAACTTGCACACCTACATCATTAAGTGTGCTTATTGATATTAGGTTTCATGCAAGACTTGAGATGCACAAAACTATAGTGGTATCCTTTAATTTTACATAAAGGAATCTAATAAAGGCTCTACCCTAGAAAACTATATTAGGATGAGATTCATCACCAAGTTATACCATCCCACCATCATATTTCTCATACACTAAGGACTAGTGCTATTGGGAAATCATATAGAAGGAACCTCCAAAGTGTATCAACCATGCACTCTAGCCTGCACAGGTGTCCAAAGCTGCAACAAAGGAATATTCACCAGCCTCTTCATAATATTCATTGGACTCATCATGATAATAATTATTTTCCTTGTTCTTCTACTTCTTATCTTTCTTTCAGTCCCTTCTTAAATTCCCAACCTTGCCACAATTCCAATGTTTTGCATTGGACTTTTTAGAAAACTTATGTCGCCCATGGTATTTGCATATGAACTTTACTTTATTATTTCCTTTTTCTTCAATATTACATGAAAAAACAATGAGGCCTCATTCATGGATTCATAATCTTTCCACCTCACCTCCTCTGAGAGTAAAGAAACAACAAACTCATCAAGTACAAATGTTTTTATTATGGTGCTTCCAATGGAAATTATTAGGTTGTCCCATGAATATGGAAAATAATACAAAAGCATCATACAAAAATACTCTTCATACGTATTCACTTCAACCAATATCAATTGGGTCACAATAATATTAAATGTATTTAGGTGCTTGGCTAAAAAAAACGCCATTACCCATTCTCAAGGAAAACAACTTTTTTCACAGAAAACGTTTATAAACCAAGTATTTATCATGATACAAATACATCAAATTATTCTAAATAGTTCTACATTTATATCTTTAGAAACTTTCAATAATACCAAATTCACCAAGAAAATCTCGATAAGGCTTCTCCCCTTTCTCTCTAACACCAACCACTCTTCACCTTTCATACTAGTGGGTTTGTTTCCAGATACTATAACCCATAGCTATCAATCTACGAGAATATCCTCCATCTTGAGCTTCCAAAACTCAATGTTAGTGCCATTAAATTTGTCCATTTCTAATCTATATGTTCTCTCCATTTCCTTGCAAGAAGATTTCCTTCTGCCCAATTTTCCACTGAAATCAAGATTATATAAAAAACACTTGTCCCTGACATCTTGGATACGAGGTGATTATGATCCAGAATATATTTGGAGAATGAAATGAATACGAATTATTATCAAAATATATTTAACATGGAATAATAGATCTACAGTAAAACTGGTTTCTATTCAATAAGGAAATAAGCTCAAACTGTAAAATGCAACAAAAACAAGATTTCTAGAATGGTGACGACTTATCCTTGAGAAGAGATGTGTCGGTTGTGTGCATTCGAAAGAAGATCATTACAATGAGTCTTTGAAGGACTTTTTACAATAAACAGGGATTTCATAAACCCTAGACATACAAAAAACCTAAACCTAGGAAATGAAGCGCCAAAAGTCATGTGGGCCCTGTTTGGGTAAGTTAGTACATCAACTTCCCTGGGTCGTAACTTTTGCATACGATCTTTGTTTTAGCCGCACAATAGCCCATTGGAAAGGTATATTCGAGGAATACACATTTTTCTACTATCTATCAAAGGTCATTTTGACTGTGGCGAGTGCTAAAAAATGTTGTTTAGGGCCTCAAAACATCCCCACAAGTCAGTAATCCAAATACTAGGGAAAAAACTGCCAAAATGAGCCAGTTGGATTAGGTGGGAGGCCACCTACATCCATTTGGATCATATTAAGATATTATACTAAATTAAAGAAAGAATATATGTGAATTATGTTTCCTATACTAATCTATGATAAACAAATATGTAGAAACTTAAAACATAATAGTTTCAAAAAAATGAAATAAACAAGAAACCATTAACAAAATATTTTCATTGGGAACACCCATCCAAGAGATAAAAAAAAAAACACTCAATTTATTATTCTGCAACTAAATAGTTACAATATAGAGCCTCTGGCTCTAAACAAGAGTGTTCATCACTAGCATAGAGATTCTGGAGAAATATCAACAACATAACAATAACTTAAAACTTGAACTATTTTATTTCAACCCTAGCACTAAATAAATAGGGATAATGATACCATAAACCATTTATGGTTTTTCAATTCTACATGCTGAAAACCATGAATAATTAATTGGCCAACTTGTTTTTCATAACTTTTATATCCTACTAGTGTGCTACATTTATTCCCTGCCACTCATCATCATCCATTCGATACTTGTCCTCTTCATTTATTACCTGCCACTACTCTACATTTATTCTCTCTCACTACTCTGCATTCAATCCTTGCTACTACTCAACAATCATTATGGTGGAAATTCTTCATCAAATGGTCCTCTCCACATCCCCGACATTGAATAGGATCTCTACACCTCTTTTCCACTATCATAGTTGGTTGATTTTTATGAAATTTGTTTGGATAAGAATAAAGGTAGCGATGAAGAAGAAGTTCCTAAGAACAAAAATAAAAATAAAAAGGGAGACAAGAGAAAGAATAAAAATAATTTCTTCAATAAAAGTTTCTACTGAAAGGAAGAACTCTTCATGAGACGAGGATGATGATAGTGACAATGATTCAGAAAGAGTACTCTTCATGGCAGTAGAAGATGATGAAGAATATTCCAAATATTTTGAAGAAGAAGGTGAAGTCGATCTTAGAGTAGAATTAATCAGTTCCTTAGAAGAAGTAGGGAAATAAAGAAAGAAAATCTAGTCACTCAAGCTAGAGTTAAAGACGAAATAAGTATCTCATAATTCCAACTCAGAAGAAATCAAGTAGATACTCACAAATTTAAATATCTAGGTAGAAGAATACAAAATGATTGAAGAAACACTCAAAAAATAGTTAGAAAATAAAGAGTAGATGATTGAAATCTTCAAATTAGAAATACTTACCCTAAGAAAAGACCTCCAGAAGAAAGAAATGCAACAGAATAACACAAAAATATTGGATGAGATCATCAGCAGTGAAAGGCCATACTATGACAGGTTCGGGCTAGGATACATCCAAATGTAGACTGAGGAAGGATCAATCTCCAAGAAAACAAAACATTAGGCAGAACAAAGGAACTATGAAAAAATATTCAGAGGTACTCAATAAGAAAATCATAGAGGAACTGGACCACCTAGAATATTTAGAACACAGAACCGACAATCAACAACATCTCAAGAAGAAAAAGACTTCAAAAGATCAACACCATTTAGATTATCTCCTACATCTAGGTATCAAACTATTTTTCGTGGTTTATGCTATTATTGTAACAATTTTGGTCACAAGGATTCAAATTGTAGAGCCTATGCAAAGAATAGAAGCATATATGAAATCTATTCAAACAATAGTTATCCTAGAAAGTTACATGAATCACAAAACATAAATCACAATAGTTTTAGTTCACTAAGTAATGAAATAGAGTGATACAAATGCAAAAAATTTGGACACATGGCCAAATATTGTAGATTGACTATTCCTCCAAAGGAACCAAAGAATAACAGCAACAATCATAAACAGGAGCCACAAAGGATATATGGAGAAGAAATTAGGATCTGTTCAACACTGAATAATGCTCAATTTCTCTACAAGCGTCACCCAAGAAAAGTGGGTGGTATGTTGACAACGATTGTTCGAAGCATAATTCTAATGACAGGAATAGGTTTCTGACTCTAAAGAAGAAACAAGATGGATCGATTTCATTTGGAAATGATAATGCAACCAAAATAATAGGTAGAGGCACAGTAAAGCTTTGGAGCAAAGAACGCCAAGGAATAAAATATTATGTTGGTCAAAGATATGAACCACAATATTATTAGTGTCAGTCAAATATGTGATCAAAAAAATAATTTTTTTTTCGACTCAGAAAAATTCAAGATAAGAAAACAAGGGTCGGGAAAATTGGTGGCTACAAATAGAAGAACCCTAAACAAAATATATGTCCTAAATGAGATTGGAAGGGAAAAATGTTTTTCAGAAAAGGAAAATGAAAGTTGGCTCTAGAACAGAAGGATGGGTCACATAAAATTTTATAACCTTGTGAAAATCAACAGAAAGGAGGGAATGAAAGAAATTTCTGAGATCTCAAAGCCAACAAATACTTTATGTGAACATTGTGTACAAGGAAAGTAAACTAGGACCAAGTTCAAATCAAAAGAGTACCCCATGAAAAATCCATTAGATATTGTACACACTAATCTATGTAGACCTACAATAACAAAGGGATCAAATGGCTAATAGTAATTTATGCTACTAGTTGATGACTACACAAGAATGACTACAATTTTCTTTCTCAAGAAGAAGTCAGAGGCATTTGAACACTTCAAGAGATCGATTTGAAAATCAAGTGTTTGAGATAAAACAATGGAGGAGAGTTTACATCAAAGGAATTCATGGATTTCTATGGGGAACGTGGAATAAAGAGAAAGTTCTCGGCAGCCATGACAGCTTAGAAAAATGGATTGGTCGAAAGGAAGAACAAAATAGTACAGGAAATGGCCAGAACCATGTTGAAAGATTCCAACTTGAGTGACATCTTTTGGGCACAAACAATTCATACAATAGTTCACATACTAAAAACAAGAATTCTCAGAAGTAACAATAATAAGACTCCCTACAAGTTATGGAAAGGAAGACTAGAAAATGAGAATCATTTCAGAGTACTTGAAAGAAAATGTTATATAAAAAGAGAAGATAGAAGTCTTGGAAAATTTGACTCCAGAGATGACAAAGGAATACTAGTTGGGTATTCATGAAAAATAAAATCATATAAATGCTTCAGTCCAAGACTCAACATAATCATGGAAAGAATCATTATAATGATTGATGAAAAAGATGTATGAGAGGACAAAGAAGGAAGCAAAGACTTAGAAGAGGAAGATAATGAGGAAGATATAAAAGAAGAAGAAGTAGAATAAGAAGAGGCACCAGAAGCATAACATGAGGAAGATGAGCTACATATACTTCCTAAAAGACCTAGCCAATGAGTACAGAAAAATCATCCACCAGAACATATTATTGGGAATAAAAATGTAGGAGTTGAAACCCGAAGACGCATAATTTCACCAGAACAACAAAACTTGTCTTTGTTATCTACAGTTGAAACAAGCATTTTCAATATGCCATCAAGGATGAACATTGGATCAAGGCTATGGATAAAGAATTGGATCAGATAGAAAATACTGACACATGGGAACTGGTTCCAAGGCTGAAGAACAAAATGTGATTGGTACAAAGTGGGTTTTCCAAAATAAATTGAACGAGGATAGATAGGTAACCTTAAACAAAGAAAGGTTAGTATGCAAAGGGTACACCCAGGTTGAGGGAATAGACTTTGAAGAAATTTTTTCCCCATTTGTCATAATGGAAGCATTGGGATTAGTCTTGTCTTATGCGTGTTCAAAGAATATCAAGGTATATCAGATGGATGTGAAATCAACCTTCCTAAATGGAGAGTTAGAAGAAGAAGTTTACATCGAGCAGGCATAAGGATTTTAGCTGTCGGAAAGGGAAGATTATGTTTACATGTTGAAGAAAGCATTGTATGGTCTCAAGAAATCCCCAAGAGCATGGTACTCAAGGTTGGAAAAGTATTTACAGTAGAAAGGGTTCAAGAAAGGAAACACATACAATAATCTCTACATAAGGCATATCAAGATAACATATTAATAATTGAAGTTTATGTTGATGACATTATTTTTCGAATAAATGATGATAAGATGAGTTAGAAGTTTGCTAAAGACATGAAAAATGAGTTTGAAATGTCTTTTCTTGGTTATTTGAATTTCCTTTTGGGAATTCATATATATCGGCGTGCTATAGGTATATTTATTTCACAGGCCAAGTATATCAAAGAGATGATAAAAAGGTTTGGAATGGAATATTGTAAGCTCATAAGTACTCCTATGCAAACCAATTGCAAGTTGAGAAAAGAAGATGAATCCAAGGATGCAGATCAGAGACTCTGCAGGTCAATGATTGGCACCTTACTCTATCTAATGTCATCAAGATCAGATGTAATGCAATCAGTTGGAAAGTTAGCAATATTTCAAGCAGCACCAAAGGAAACACATGTTATGGAAATAAAGATAATATTCAGATATCTCAAAGCAACATAAGACTATGGGTTATAGTATCCAAAAGGAAATTAACTATCTCTAGTTACTTATACAAATGAATATTGGGATAGAAGCATCAATGATAGAAGACGTACAAGTGGAGCAACTTTCTATTTGGGTGAGTGTCTTGTATCATGGTTAAGTAAGAAACACTCATCAATATCTTTTTCTACAACAAAAGAAGAATATAATGTAGCAACAACATGTTGTGCTCAGGTCCTCCCGATGAAATAAACTTTGTAGGATATACAAGTGGACTATGTTGATCTCATTCTGATATTATGTGATAACACTAGTGCTATATGTTGATATTATGGTAGCAACAAGAGGTATTTACCTCCACGTGTAAACCTGATGAGAATAGAATATTCCAGGAAGAAATAAGAAACCCTAATTAGTTAGCTAATAACCATAGAAGACAAGTCGGCTCAAGAGGATAATTTGTATTAGGTTATTAGCCTTCAAGAGAATAAGTAAGCTAAAGGAAATATTATATACTAAGTAAATAGGCACCCAGAATGAGAAGTCGGCCCAGGCAGTTTGCCAGTTTTAGTATAAATACAGGAGGCCAATCTTCATTCTGTTAGGCATTCTCAGAACGGTAGAAGCAACACTTATGCACACTGCAGTTGGCTAGTTTGTGTGCAAGTTTGGATGAGAGTTGCCGTTGCAGCTGTTGCAGCTAGCATATTTCAGTTTTGGCCTAGACTCTCTCTTGGCTATGGTTTGGGCTCTCTGATCAGGTCCTATTACTCCTATTTGGTGTGCTATCCTTGGAGAGAGGTGCACTATCGTTTTTGGCTATATAGCCTAGGGTTTTTATTCTGGAGGGTGAAATCATGAAGGTGGGTTACACTTTTGCTTGTTTTATGACAAAAAAAACTGTATTTTCACAAGTTATTCAACTTCCGACATATAAAAGTATTTTTTTTATTTAGAATTTCACTTTACAGTAAAAACAAAACT
>ML804663.1:79794-106730 GCA_009831015.1 Picea engelmannii | reverse complement strand
TTTCTGCTGCTGATCGGAAACAATAAATACCGTTATGGGACGGCCTCTGACACGGCTTTGCGACAAACCCACTCTCGGCCATCTGCTATTCACGTCTATGCTGTCGACACCACGGGCTCTGCCATTCTATCCGCTTCCGAAAAAGAAACAAGCGAACGAGAAAAGTGAAGAATTTTATCCCCGAATAAACGAAACAAATTGTAGTAAGTTTAATGGAATTTGGATCAAAGGTCCCTGGCTTGACATAGAAAGGAGGAAAACTTCTAGAAGAACGGTAAAATATTGTAAAAATTATGATGCGAGCGAGCTTGCTGTCAAGTCCGTTCAGGTTGAGGTCAATTTCTGCAATGGCGACTAGGGTTCGGAATTACAAAACCAAACAGTCCGTTGAATTTAACGGTTTTGACAACTCCGAGGCCGGTTTTGACGATTTTAAATAAAACGTTGACAGCTAAGTTCGTTAGTGAGCGCATCGGGACTTGGAAGCCCCTCCGTTCGAGATGTAAGCGTTGGAACCTGCGATTCGGGGCGGCCGAGGACCCACCGGCGCTCGGAGAAGCTTTTGTCCCTCCATTATGTGGCAGCGGCGTATGAACTAATGGCATCCCTGTTATTCTGTCTCCCTCACCATTTCCATCCACGACGCCCCCAATTTGTACCGATTGCCTAGGGACTATCCACTTTAAAGGAGAACTGTATTCTATTGTATAGATGAGCTCATCACAATTTTGATTCAGAGTTTTGGACGAAATCATCGGGGCTCTATGTGGCTGGCATGCCCCGCTGAATTATAGTTTATTTTGGTGGACGGGAAACGCAGTATTTACCCACGACATTTTCCGTGCATATGTGGGGCATGGTGAAACCCGTAGTGGCATATTCCGATCGAAAACTACATCGACCAATAACTATACTTTGTCTTTCTTTCCCAGCCTCCCTTCTATAACTATGCTTGTAATACTCTTATTTACCAACACAAGTAGTGGGGAGCCTTCACTGTGCTTGTTATAGCATCTGGTGCATCTAGTTCTCAGCTGAAATTTGTTGAGGCTTTATATCTCTTTTGCATTGGAATGCAGTCTGTCTCAACGGGATAACAATAGACGGGCTTTTATTGTTATACAAGCATCAGTTATTCTAGTGTTTTTTATAATTGTTCAAGCTGTATTCTAGTGTTTTTAATAGGAGCATCAGTTATTATAGTGTTTTTTAAGCACTATATGTGCGAACCCCGTAAAATAAGAAGATTTATGGAAAGCCAAGGAGTGAAGGGGCCTCCGCCGAGTTTTATGGTTGGCAATCTTTTCACCATTGCGAACCTTCGTGAAAAGGAGATTGCAAACGATATGGAATGCTTGAACCACGACATTCTCGGCAGGCTTTTGCCGCATTACGTTCACTATTCCATTCCAGAATTTACGGTAAGTTAATCTTATGTTCCACTGCAAGGAGCCAATTTTGGATGCCATTGTAGCCGCTATGTTCATCTTCGTGGATTCTTTTCGTGGAATGTTAAATCCATTTAAATATTTTTGGTTTCTATAGCTTTATTATGATTAATGATGTTTTTTACAACGTTAAAATAAACTGTTGATCTGGGAGTTGCAGAGGTTTCCTTTATGCAAATTTGAGAGATCGCCATCCTGTTGTTTATCAGATTTTCTCTTCAGTTGAATTTTGAGCACTATAGTTGAACTTTAATGATTGCATACGATTGGTACAATTCCATCAATACAATCAATAGCTTGTTAACGTAAATCCGTGACCGTGGCGTACCTCAAAGTGTTGAAAATTCTTCTTCTTACTAGGATTTTGTGTTGAATGTAGGGGTGAGCAGCTTGAAGTTAATTGAAATAAAAAAACAATATATTCAGATCATGTGGTTATTAGTTGTATTCACGCGTTTAATTCGTACTGGTAATTTTTCCCTTTAATTTCTCCCTTAGTTTACCAAGTTGATAGTGGATAGGAATCATAAATGCACTTAGATGAGAAGGTGAATTTCCATTTATAAAGTAGGTGAAGGATAGAGTGTTATAAAGAGATATTTAGTCTCATGTATTTTGAATTTAGTTTTTTATATGAATGTGGAGAAGAGTTGAACAACTCCATTGTTCTTGTGAGTATATTTGCCTTTGCTTGACCTTGAGCATGGTATTGACCTTGAACATGGAACATGGTATTGACCTTGAACATGCTATCAGAGTAGGACTAAGATGCTTCTAAGATAGGAGTAATTTGCAGGTTATTGCAGAGAAATTTAGATCTTGGTCAACCCACAGAAGGAAGATGAGCGTTTAAAGTTGTTTTGGTGCAAAAATTTGAGGAAAAACCTTAAAAAATCACGTTTTTGGAGGTGGCTGCCCCTGCCAGTGTCGAGGAGAGGGAGGTTTCCCCCATAGAGTGTTCCAAGGCGTGACTAGGTCTCGACATGTGTGAAATTAAAATTTTCCCGTACGGTGTGGGGAGGAAGCGACCAGGATGATAAAGGTTTTGGGTTTTGTCTATTTCGATAGAGGAAAAGGTATTTCGGTCGAGGGGGGAGCCTGTTAACACAAGATTCACTGCGTCTAGAAGCAGTGCAACACTTCATTAGAACCAATTTTAACGAGTAAGAATTATGATGTATGGTCTATAAAAATGAAAAACTTTGGTCTGAACATCTACAAGGAATGAAAAACGCGCAGAGAAATGTTTTCGGAGAACTCACGAAAAAGGACAACAAAGCTCTATGGTTCATCCAGTAAGGGTTACATGAATATATTTTCCCCAAGGTCATACCAAACAGGCACGAAATCACATATTAGGGCACAGATAAAGTCAAAAATGTAAAGTTGGAGACACTTAGGAAGATTTTTGAGAGTCTTCATATGAAGGATTCAGATTTTGTGGATCATTTCATGACCCATGTCACGAGAATCGTAAATTAGTTGTGTACCCATGGAGAATATATTCAAGAGAAAAAGGTTGTTGAGAAGGTAGCCCAGATAATTTTAATATGGTCATGGTCATTCTTCTTGCCTTTATAAACACTTGGACGACGTGGAAGAAATATTCATTCCACTTGGTGTGTCCTTGGCAGAAAATATCGAGTCAAGGTGTTGTCACCTGATCCTCGACTCCTCCGTCTAGGCCAACTCCTAGCAAAGCTAAGGAGGGAAGTCCCTAACAAAATATACTAAGGTTTGAAACTAATTTAAGTACACAAAAATGAATCTAGGAGTTTATTGCAACAAAAACAATTATAACATGAGTAAATCTATACTAGTAGCATATATCATTCATACATTTACAAAATAAAGGCCTATGAAAAAAATATTCAATTAATGAAATACTTGCATAAGATGTAGTCAAAGGATATTGCAAGTACAATAACCATAAGCATAAATAAATACTTTGCAAAAATGAATGTTCGAATCAAATGTTTTCTAAGGATGTAGAAAATTAAGATAAGTGTCAATGAGATCGTGTGTTACCCTACTGAAAATGTGATGTACCTTGTGGAGATGTCTTTGAAAATTTTAGAGTTTGTTTAGTGTGGATTTATTTTAGTGAAACTTTCTTTGTAAGAAAAAAATCTACACTAGATTTGGCCTCTCAAGAGACTATCCCGTTACTATAGAAATTTGTTGAGAACTTGTTGAAACCCAATGGCTTCACCAACAAGCTCACTAGAGGTGTGAGAGGTTCAACATAGGAGAACCTAGATCTCAAAGTTCCCGTCTAACTTCCAACAGTCCCTCCAGGTGGTTTTCTAGACCAAACAATAGTAACTTTTAAGATTGTCCTATTAAACTACTTCGCACTGACTAGCCCCGGTTCCAGATCGAGCTAGGCTCAGAAGGGTTCATAGAATACACCAGGGAGTTGAGGAGAAAGGTTTATTTTAAACAATAAATAAATATTTCATAAAGTAAATGTTTTTCTAATTACTAGAATCACTAGAATCCATATTGTCCAACCTCTTCGGCACTGGGCCTACTCTGAGGAGTTGATGGGAGTGGTTTGTTTGCCAAAAATAAATTGCAATAATATGAAAGTGAACTAAGTAAAGAATTAAAGATGACTTTGAAATTGAAATGAAAGCTAAGCAAAGGTAAAATGTATAATGTTTTAGGAGATTGTGATTCCTTTTAATAATTTATTAGATTGTGAGACAATTCAATTTGAAGAAGAAAAGAGAATCATGCACGAAAATGAGCACACCACCACAATGGTTCCCCTCTTAGGAGGATAAAGGAAAGAGTGAGGCCTCCTTAGCCTCACTTATTTTATTTATTTTCTTTTACAATGTCTTTTCTCTCTTTTGGGTGACTTGTGACCTTGGATAATCAAGGCCAACAAGTATTACAATGTTTTTTTGAAAATGTCCTTCTATGGTTCAATTCTGAGATAAGATCTGCTCCAATCATGGTCCAAATGGGCAGAGTTTCTCCCTCTTTATTCGATAACCTGCTAAAATATAGCAAATAATTTGCTTAAATTCACAAAAAAAAACACCTTTAAAAGTGCCTCGAAAAAATGAAAACTTAAACTAAAATTTTTCTGCAATATTTTTAAGTATAAAAGGTGATTTATTTGAAATTTTAGACAACTTAAGAAACTAGGAAAATGATGTCTTTAGTCACCTTTATCTTGTTTTTATAAAACGACAAGTAAAATCCACTAAGTAGCTTGATATATGCAATTAAAACACTTTACTTTTTTCCTAAAGAAATTTGAATAAAGAACATGAAAAAAGTGAATTTGACTCCTAGATTTAGCTTTGATTATGAGATGAAACGTTTTCCTAGATCTAGAATGTCATGCATGAATAATATTTCAATTAGTTTAACTTTAAAAATGAACTATCTTTGCATGAAAAACATAAAGTAATTTGAATAAGAATTTTGAATTCAAGAAAGAGAGATAGAAATAGAGAGGGTCTTTTCTTCAAAGATTGAAACTTGGGCTATGGGGTCTCTTGGAGAAAGGTGGAGGGACTTTTGTTCCTTAATGACTTGAAACAAGTGATGTATGTGATCAAATCAACCACTTCTCCAAGTTCGCAACCTGGCAAAAATTTGTTGAGCTTTGCAAACACTATGTTAGAAGAAGGTACCTCCTACACAAGAAAAATCATACAATCTCATACAAGCATATTAGTGCAAATGAAAAATATGCAGATTTAGAGTCTTAAAATGCAGAAAATATTAAAATCTAAGAGAAAACAATCTAGTTAGAACTTACCCTACTATGTTACAACACATTTTCAAAGGTCTTAACAAGAGTATATACACAAAATTTTAAACCCAATATAAGTTACCTCAAAGCTCAATAGAACATTAAAGCATCCACACCATGAAGAACCAACACTAATAGATCTCCAAAGTCTTTTTTATTCAAATCAGTGAGAGAATTACAATTAGCATTACAACATCTAAGTCGTTTCCACAAGCTCCAAGCAATCTACAATGGAGAGGTCGACTTTCTTATATAGCATGAGAGAGTGGTGTTTCCCAAGAAGGAGGGCAAGTTATCTCCAAGGAAAAGCATGATGTTTCCCCATCACAAGGGAATGCCACCTTAAGCATGAAAGTGTGATTCTTCTAAAGCATGGGATAGATATTTCCTTTCCCAAATGTGAGAGGAAATTTTTTCCATCTAGAAGGGAAACTCAACTCAAGGATGAGGAAGATGTTTCCAAAGAGAAAAAATGTGACCAAATAAGAAAGTGCATCTTTCCTTCTTGGATGTCCAACGCATGACAAATTTCTTTCAATCAAGTTGCTTTCCACTTGAGACAACTTTCCACCACTTGAGTAGACTATAGAGATAAGGAAAAGATGTCCCAGATATTTTTCTTTGATTTAAGAATCTTTGATTTTTCCTTTATTTGTCTTTTAAGACCATTTTTGTGAGTAAAATTAATTTTAAGTGATTAAAAATCACTAATTTCATGCAAAACATGGATACTTAGGTAAAGTGGGTATTCAGGGTGTAAAAACGAATACCCCCAAGGCATATAATTCGTCCTAGTACCACTTTTTGAACTTATCAATTATTTACAATTAAAATATCATGTTTTGCAAGAAATTTTTAATTGACTAAAAACATTAAACAATCCTAGGGGAACTTAGCACAATTTACATATGACTCAAAATCATGACATCACATGGTAATATGAATATTTAAGACACTACACTTTGGTAACCAAGATAAGGCCTAGCCATCAGTAACATACCCCAACTTTGGAGGTATTTGAGTGAAAAAACTTAGAAATTATAACTGGCCTAAAATGAATTTCAGGCAAGAAATAATTAACAAGTGAAAAAAACCACTCTAGAGTATGTACTCATGATCAAGTCTTAGGAGACCAAGCCTTTTACAAATTCATCATGCTAATCTCATATTACTACAATGCCCCACATGGGATGGGAGTGTTAAAAAAGGTGGTCAAAATGATCGACTGAACTTCTGAAGAATGAAATTTGATCAATTGATTGCTTAGTCTTTAGTGGCTCAACTACAAGTCCAACTAGTAAAACTCAGTGCAGAACATTGGCTCCATATGGGGACATGTGCTTGATCTTTTTATTAAAAGGAGAGCATGTGAGAATCTAGAATCATATGACCTTGGGAATTTTTAGCTAAGACTTGTCTGAGTTATCCTTCCCTTTTCTCTGGTAAACAATTCTTTTATGCCTATCCATTTCCAAAATTTGTTCATTTGTGAGTTTCTTCCTATAAAGTTTTGTAACATTAACATACTCTTCAACTACTTCATTGGATTTCTCACATCCTTCCTGCATTTTTATCCAATGGTCCATTTATAAAGTTTGAGGTTTTCTAACATTATTTGTATGGTCAGAGTTCCTTGAGTACCCCACAAAATTACTTGTTTCATGAAACCCTTATTCATTTACTTGGAAAAGGACTGGACAAGTAGACTCTTCATGAACTTCTTCATATGCTCTATAGAAAGGAGGAACTTCTTCATTTACCACATTTGTTGATTCCAATTGATTAGGTGGCCTTTGGTCTTGAGGGGAACCCTGTCTCTGCCACTTTTCCTTGTTGGGTTTAGGTTGGAATCTATTGTTTTGGGCTCTCTCCATGGCTATCAACCTCTTTTGTATGGCACTCAGTTAAGTTGCATGGTTGGCTTCCATCATTTTCACCATTTTAGTTATGGATTTTAGAGGATCATAAGATGCATATTATCTTAAGTTACTTCTTTATATTTAGATTATGACTCCCTAAAAGGACCACCCCTTGTGAAACCTATGAGATTTCACTTTCATGAAGCTTGCATATTTTTATCAATTTTCATGGTCGTTTCTTCGGTAGATTTGATGTTTGCAGGCTCTTTATATATAAGTTGATATATAACTCTCCATTGAAGGCCTCAACATAATATATGATAATGGAAGCATCTCGAGGCTTATAATCCATATGGAGACTAGTAACCAAATCATTAAATTTTTTATTGAATTCCCCCATTGTCTCATTTTCATTTTTTTTATATTATGGAGGGATACTAACGAATGTCTGTGTTCTCTTTTGTCACCCCATATTTCCATGAAGCCATATATCACATATTTGATTGTAGAATATTTGTTGTCATCTAGGATGGAGAACCAATCAAAGGCATCTTCTTCTAGGGACAAGGAAAATAATTTCATCTCGATATCTTGGTGGTTGCACCACTACACCACTTGTTAATGCAAAAGGAAAATGCTTTAATGTGAGATTTAGAAATGAAAACAGTATTTCCTTAGAAATAAGGTAACTTTTTTATTTCCTTTTCAGGTAAATCATGGGGCTAACCATTTATTGTAGAAAAATCTAAAGGACTAAAATAATCATCCATTTATTTTTCTTCAAAATTTAAATCTAAAATAGAAAATTAATTAAAAAAAAAGTGTATATTAGAAATAGACTCAGATGGTAATTGATCAAGGATTCTATGATAAGCAAGTTTGGCTAATCTCTTCTGATAAACCTTTTGGGGTTAAGGTATTAAATTGGTCAAGCATTGGGAATTTCTTCTTGTAGAATACTTAGTCAAGTTAGAAACTAATGGAGTTGCCAAATGATTAATTACACTAAAGATAAAATAACAAGTATAAAAAACTATGTAAAAAAAAGAAATAAAAAGACCTACTCCGGGAATAGAAAGATTTATCCCTAGAAACAGTGCCAAAACTCTTTTTGTCTTTATACACACCTAGGTGAAATGGAAGAAATATTCAATCCACTTGGTGTGTCCTTTGGGGAAACTCTCAAGTGAATATGTCGTCAACTCCTCCATCTAGGCCAACTCCTAGCGAAGCCAGGCGAGGTAGTCCCTAACAAAATACACTAAGGCTTGAAACTAATCTAAGTACAAGAAAATGAATCTAGGAGTTTATTGCATCAAAAACAACTATAACATGAGTAAATATATACTAACAACATATATTATTCATATATTCACAAAGTAAAAGCTTATTAAAAAGATATTCAATTAATGAAATACTTGCATAAGATGTAGTCAAATGATACAGATGCTTGCAAGTACAATAACCATAACCAGAAATAAATACTTTAAGAATAAAGTATTTCTTTGCAAAAATGAATGTTTGAAGCAAATGGATTCTTAGAATGTACAAAATTAAGACCAGTGCAAATGAGATCGTGTGTTATGTTGCTGAAAATGTAATGTACACTATGGAGATGTCTTTGAAATTTTTTGAGTTTGTTTAATGTAGATTTATTTTAGTGAAACTTTTATTTTAAGAAAACAAATTTACACTAGATTTGACATCTCAAGAAACTATCCATTTACTATAGAAATTTGCTAAGAACTTGCTAAAACCCAATGGATTCACGAATAAGCTCACTAGAGGTACCAGAGGTCCAACTAGGGAGAGATTAGGGGGTAAATTCATGAAGGTGGGTAACACTTTCGTGACAATTTGATCTCCAAAATTTTGAAAGACAATTTTTCGACCGAACTAATATTTTCTTTCAGCCGAAATAGTTTTTGGCCAAACAATTGAACGTCAAATCGAATGGTACAGTAACGACGCCCTCGATTTTCATGTAGAATTTTAGTCGGATGAATTTTTTTCATCCAACAATATCTTTTCGGCCGAAAGATATTCCGACCGAAACAATATTTTGGCCGAAAGAATATTTCATCCAAAACTATTGTTCGGCCGAAATATATTTTTGACCGAAAAAATCTTTCGGCCGAAATATCAATGAGTGAGATTTTGGCGACCATGAGTGAGCTCTTGGCATGGACGTCGTGTTGGTGAGCAGTCTTGCGGGTAGAAGGAGGTAAGCCTAAACTGATTTATATTTTATTATTGTATTTAGTTAAACTGATTTATTATTGTATTTAGTTAAATTTAAATTTAAATTTAATTTATTTTTAGAATGTTACTGTGCATTTAACCTGAAATTACAAAGTTTATTTCTCATGTCTCTTTAGTGAAATTAACCTAAAATTACATTTTATTATTGACTGTCTAGTTAAACCGGAAATGAAATGTTATGATCAGAGCGGATGTTATTCCCATTGTACGTGGATGCAATTTAAGCTTAATAGAGAAAATATTTTATTATAATATTAAGTGGTTTTTCACTTAAATAGTTGAAATAGTTTATTATATACAACATGTACGAGTTCACCATTTCATATTTTTTGGATTTTTCAAAGGTGTATGAGTTCACGAAATATACAACTTTTATGCAGCTCCATGGCCAAGACGTGGGAACGCCAATGGGTTGGCCACAGGGATGGCTCCTTATGGCCAAGTTACAGTCCCGTGGACTGTGACTTAAGGAATTTACTCCCAGTTTTTAAGGAATTTACTCTTGTGACTGTGACTTAAGGAATTTATTTTTGCAAGTTATATTGTTGTTTATTTATTTTGTTTATAATAATAAAATATTTTATAGTTTTTGTGTGGGAAATTTTATGAATAGAGACCAACAATACTAAATCGATGTTCCATTACCACTGTTATTTTTATGTGTGCTTATAAATGCATAGTAATATTAGTAGATTATTAATAAATGCAAATGTTGATTTGAAATACTTTGAATTAGTATGTTTAAAAAATGTTTTCTTATCTTTGCTGGATTTGTTGTTATTTTATGAAAAATGACAAAATTAAAAGAATTAAATCTGAATTAAATATGACAGAAATAGAACAGAATTAATAGAATTAATTCTGTTAATTTTGTTCATGATTGGTATGTTAATTTTGTTCATGGTTGGTATGTTATTTTCTTAACTTCATGCATTTTATGTTGTTTTCTTATCCAACTAGTAAATTAAATCTTAATTTTAAAACATAACATTACATATAATTGATTTTAGAAACTATGGTATGATCTATTGTGACAAAGTTTTATAGTGTAATATATATGACACTCAACAAGTCCTCCCCATATGTTCATCTATAAAGGACATGGTCGTGGGCATGCCAACGACTTGGCCACAGGGTTGGCCCACCGTGGCCAAGTCACAGTCCCGTGGACCGTGACTTAAGGAATTTACTCCTAGTTTTTATGGCATTTCCTCCCGTGACTATGACTTAAGGAATTTACTTTTACAAGTTATATTGTTTTTTATTTATTTTGTTTATAATAATAAAAAAATTTACATTTTTTGTGTGGGAAATTTTATGAATAGAGACCAAGAATATTAAATCAATGTTCCTTTACTACTGTTATTTTTATGTGGACTTATAAATGCATATTAATATTAGTAGATTATTAATAAATGGAAATTTTGATTTGAAATACTTTGAATTAGTATGTTTAAACAATGTTTTCTTATCTTTGTTGGCTTTGTTATCATTTTATGAAAAATGACATAATTAACATAATTAAATCTGAACTAAATATGACAGAAATAGAACAGAATTAACAGAATTAATTCTGTTAATTCTGTTCATGATTGGTATGATCATTTTGTTCATGGTTGGTATGTTATTTTCTTAACTTCATGCATTTTATGTTGTTTTCTTATGCAACTATTAAATTAAATATTAATTTTAAAACAAAACATTACATATAGTTGATTTTAGAAACTATGGTATGATCTATTGTGATGATTGTTTATAGTGTAATATATATGACACTTAACAAGTCCTCCCCATATGTCCATCTATAAAGGAAATGCACCTATATATGACTTTGTGACATCTATAAGAATGAATATAGGAATGTATTAGCATCCTAGTGTGACCATATTTGTTATCCTATTTATAAATATTTCTAGGTAAATGAAACATAGTATAACTATTAAAATGGGTATATAAATATAAATTTAATGAAGAAAGGTTATAATAAACACCATTTGTTTTTATATAAGAAATTGTTTTATTATTTTTTGGAATTTTAGATAAATAAGAAATGATGTAAGTATTAAAGTTTTAAAATTTCAACCTAATTCAATATAAGGAAGGTAAATTTTTATCAATTTTTTGACAATTAAGACTCACTCAATTGCATCTTCTTCAAAATATATATCCCATTAAAACTCACATTACTATGTTTACAATAGGTTATGATGCACTTACATTTGAAATTATTGTCATGATTGCTCTCAATCAACATGAATTTCCACCTTATAGGACTATATTTTATCTAGATTTCTAACTCCAACTAAGCCTCACAAATAGTACATTTGCTCCACCTCATCTTAATTTATATTAGGAATACGAACAACCTTCATACCCATCCCATGTAACATGACAATAAAGGAATTAGGATAAAAAATCAATGACATTTAAACAATGCTAATGGGAAGTTTATCAATGGCATATAATCCATGTTCACGCAAGACCTTCACCTTGTCATGATTAAAACATGTTGATGTTATTAGTAAATTCCTTAAGTTATTAGTAAATTCCTTACCGAGAGGTTATGAAGATTAAACTCTTTGTTTTTTGGATTCTAATGCATTGCATTATATGTGGTCTTTGTGGATCCAACCATAGGGAAATTTTAAGGAACATTAAAGAAATGTTCTAATACGGTTTTTTAGTGGATCCAACCATAGGGAACTTTTAATGAATCTTAAACAAATGTTGTAAGAAATATATATGTGGTCTTAGTGGATTCAACCATGTTCAAAGAGTATGAACATTCTATTGAGTTAATTTTGGGTATTTATCCACTCAATGTTAGACTTTATTGCTTTCTATATTCTCAAAATAGTGAGACAGAGTAAATGGTTAAAGACATGTTAGAAGTTGAAATCATGCGTCTCAACAAGAATGTATTCTCTTATCTAGTGATCTTAGTAAAAAAAAAGGACAAGTCTCAAAGGATGGTGCTAGACTATAGGGAATTTAATAAATTGTGCTTAAAGATAAGTTTATCATTCCTACCATTAATAAATTATTAAATGAATTACTTGTATTTGTAATCCCCTTGCTTGCTGGTTTTCTGAATTGATTTCCCTTGGAGAACCCAACTTTTGATTTCAATGACTTCTTTGTGTGGGTTTTATTAATTATTATGAAAAAATTGTGTTTTTATCTTCCGTCCCTTATCCCTTTAGTCACCAATCCATGCCTTAGCAGTTAGCCAGGAGCCAAATCAATGGTCGTCACTCCGATGTTTAAATCCCTATAGATTCAAATGCCCTGCTTTTCTGTGCATGGATGATGAGTGAAGGATACGAATTTTCTTTGCTATCTATCCATTACTTATCTCTTATTTGATTGATTCATGGTTGAATGTTTAGTATTTGTGCCTTCTTATGAATGAGTACCTCTGTGGCTTGATTGATTAAAACTCCAATTTTTCTCTGCATTTTTAATTTCTTGAACTTGGGTACATCTCTGTGTTTTTATTGATAAACTCTGCATTGTGGATGATAAACCTCTGATTTGAATGATAATCCCTGCATTCTGGATTGATAAATCTCCACCCGAGTTTTTGAATAATTTATCTCTGTGATTTTCTGTCATATTACCTCTGTGTATTTTTTATTTATTCCTCTCTGTGAACAACTTGATACTCTCTACATTTTTAATATCACCTCTGCGTTTTTGGTTATTTTTTTCTCCCAACGAATTGCCCTAATAATATTATCATTTTTATGATCACCTCGGCCAAGTCACAATCATTTCAAGTGTTTTGTATTTTATAACAAATTCATAAAAACTTCAAACTGTCCAAGTTTTTATTTCAAACGTTTTTATTATTAAAATTACAAATCTTTAGGAATTAAATTTATAAATCCATTTATAAAAAATATGGATTTAGTTAATTCGATATAGACATTTAACAATCAAATATTAGAATAGAGTAAGCATTTAAGTGATTAGTGTCTACCTGAGCAGTCGACCAAGAGCCGAATCGACTATCTTTCACTCTGGTGTTAAAGATTTAGATTCAAATGCCCTGATTTTATGTGCATAGATAATCTATTATTAAAATTGGTTGTGACTTGGTCGCGGGGGCCAGCCATGTGGCCAAGTCATGGGAATTCCCATGGCTTGGCCACATGGCTTGTTCCCCGTGGCCACTTCACAATCATTTCAAACGTTTTGTATTTTATAAAAATTTCATGAGTGACATGAGTGACCTACTTCTGTAGATTTGGTTTGTCATTGAAATTCATCTGATCAACATTTAATGTAATATGGTTGGCTTTGTAGTCAACAACTGACTGAATTTCACATTTTTCAATTTCTAGAACAACCAAATTCAACACCCACTTTTGATATGGATCATCTTCCAAACGGTAGACTCTTATCATAGTAAACTGCTCAAAAAGGAACCAGACTCCCACTCTGGTGTTGTTTTGAAATTGTAGTTACCCTTTGACTAAAGGAATAATTATAATGAATACTTCATTATGGATAATAAAGTCTAATATAGACATAAAAGAGTTTACAAACTGCAAAAAACCTTCACTAGTGACATGTTCTCATACATACAAAACCACTCAATGTTTGGGAGAGCAACATGCTCACTGGTCATTCACCATCCTAGACTTAAAATAACCAAGATGTGAGTAGTTTTGATGGTTTAACATATGGATCAAGTGAGACTGGTACCTGAAAGACCTGGTACCCCCAAAATCTAAAAATTGTTGGTGCATTGTATTTGCCAAGGACTTACAGAAGTCGAACCGTATGAAGGTTTGATTCTCTGGGTGTGACAAGGCTACTAGAAAATAATATGTTACAATGTAACATATAATTACATTGTAATATGTTATAACATATTACAATGTAATATGTTATATAGTAATATATGTTATGACATATTACATTGTAATATGTTATGGAAAATCTGCATTAATATAGCACAACAAATAGAAAACAAACAGTGAAACATAGGTAGTATATTCACTGTAGTTATTTCGTAAACCTCCAGAATCGATACACTTGTGTAAATTTGGTTTTTCCTTGAAATTCATCCGATCAACATTTAATGTAATATGTTTGGCGTTTTAGTCAGCAACTGACTGAATTTCACTTTTTCAGTCTCTAGAACAACCAAATTCAGCACTCACTTTTGATATGGCTTCTCTTCCAAACCATAGACTCTTATCATAGTAAACTGCTCAAAAAGGAACCAGTCTCCCACTTTGGTGTTGTTTTTCAATTGTAGTGACCCTTTGACTAAAGGAATAATTATAAGGAGTACCTCATTTTGGATAATAAAGTCTAATATAGAAAAAAAAGTGTTTATATACTGTAAAAAACCTTCACTTACACAAAAGAGTTTACATGATCTCTCACCATAGGCAATCACTCAATGGTTGGGAGAGAAACATGTTGGTTGGTCATTCAATGAGAGCAATTGATAAACAACATCAATATTTCATGTCAAAGCCTCATTTACACAAGCATTTGAGTTAATAGATCATTCACCCTTGTTAATGATCTATTACCCTTTATATTTACACAAGAATTTAGTTGAAGATAAGCTTCTATTAACCTTTGGATAAGATACTAGTTGAAGATGGTGATGTATTACCCTTTGTATTTACACAAGCATTGGAATCACCTGGCCAATTCCTAGTTGTCCACGGGGTTTCTGACAAATTGGATCTACCAAAATGATTCAAAGGCCATTCTCATCCCCTGTATCGACGAGGTCACTAGAAGAAGGTTGGTAAGCATATAAACAATGCTTTGTAACCACATATAAATGAATGTTTAGAAACATCAAATCATCTAATCATAGACGCTTAGTATATAAAAAGGTCCGTCATAAACAAAATTCCAACAACTTACAATCATATTTAATACATTTTCTCTATTAATGTCTCCTCCAAGTCTAATACAAACCTGTTGATACTTAGTGCCATTGCTTTGTAGATGACATATTTCTTCCATCCAACCAAACATGGTGTAAATTTAATCTTTGATTTTCATGGACTGTGCTCCATGCCTGTTGGATGCATGAAATCTGATTACCCATATATATAACCACTACTCCGTTACTAGACTTTGACCCATGTACTATTGGTGGATTTACCAAGGTTATTTGTGTTAATATTAAGAAACCAAAATATATTTGAAATGAGCATGGGTAGTGGAGTTATGCATCACCCTATTATAATTGCATCTAACATAAAGAACATTTCTATTAATTTTGTCTTATTTTTTTTTTCTTTCTTCATAATTTTTGTTGGTCAATGTTGGAGATATTAATTCGTACCTGTCTTGTGCTTAAATTTTCATGAATTTCCAAAGGATATATATTGAGGAGAGATGTCGACACAAGATTCTCCAAATATTCCTCGCAAATGTTCTAGGCTCTCCCAAGAAGGAAGGAGAAAAACTCCTTCTTCGACTGAGACTCTGAGTGACCAACAACAATCTCGTTAGAAGAGATTTTCAAATGAGTCTATGAATATATCAACTACAGAATGTGATCAAGCAAGTGCTATGGATGAAAACTTCTTATATTTGTGCATTTATACTCCTACATCAAATAATGTAGGGAATACCTTAGGACAAGAGAATGTTTCTGGTAATTTTTTTTTATTTTGTTTATTTTTGTTACATTTTTGTGTATTTAAGTTTATGTCAAGTTAAATCTTGTAATTACTTTCAAATGTGTATGTAGACAATGAGTTTAGAGCAAGGGACGACAATGAAAGAGAGAGAGGTTGTCACGAAGATTATAATGTTGGTGCAGAGGGTGAAGGTGGATTTAGGAGGCCGCGTTATCAAGAAACAGAAGATTACACACCTACGTCCACCTATCATTCGGATGTTGGTGATGAACTTCCCTGGGAAGGGATTACTGAAACAATGACCCTTGAGCGATGCTTAGGTGTTAAAAAGAGGTTGGAAAATGATTTGGTGGTATTGAAACTCCCCCAAGAGAGAAAACAAAGCTTGTAGATTGTTTTTCATTCATTGCAAAACTTTATGGACGCATATCAAAAGATGGAGACAACGAAAGTCAGAGGTGATGGGTCTTGATAAATGGGAGGCAGTAAAAAATAAACTTTCAAAAGAAGACACAATTCTGATGCTCAACTTCAAAGATGGGCCAAAGCAGAAGATGTTGAAGGTAAAATATTTTAAGCACCCCGACATTGCAGAACATATGTATAACAGATTTTTGGCGGCATATGGGAAATTGTCGTGGAACGATGAGGTTCCACACTATTTTGCAAGACACTTTTATGTAGAATTTTTCTTGCACATGCACCATGATTATGCTATTCTACCGTCCAATTATTATGGGATTGGTAAATGATGGACATATGATCACAAAGGGGCATATTGAAATGTGACATTGTTGAGGGATTTACAACCTTTAGTACCTCGCCCAACATGGGCATTTGATTCACATTCATATTTGTGAGCTACATGATGCAGGAGCATCGCTCACTCATCAAGCGAGCCAGCGTGTGGAGCAGGAAAAGACAGTTGGGCAAGCCAGCAAACTTCTTTTTGAATTTCACTTTGATGTGGTTGCGTCAAACATTAAATGTATTGATTTGAAGAAGCGCACTTGTATTGTATTATAGATAGGAAGGCATTTAATAGTTTTAATGCTGTTAGATAGAAATTTATTGTAGATTTGATAGCTTCAGATTTCGAGAGGGCAAACGGAATATAGGCACCCTCCTTTGTACATTGTAACATTATTCTGGATTCATACAAGCATTCAGAAGAGAAGAGTAGAGCAGAGAACTGGTGAAGAACACCCATGTACAGATTGAATTAATAGAAGAGAACCTTTGATTCAGTTTCATGGTTTGTGTTGTCTCTCTGTGTTGATATTATGCTCATTGATGTTTGCTTTCTATCATGCATTTGCTTTGATATGCTGTGTATGTGGTTTCATAGTTGAATTGAAATCTGCGAGAGAGAGGAGAATGAGTTTCAATTGTTTCTCTGTCTGAGCCAGGAGATTCCTGCATAGAGTGCAGTGGAATTCATCCGCATAGAGTGCGTTGATGAGGCCAGACAGTTGAACTCTTGTTCTCATCTGCCCAGAGTGGAATTGGGTTACTCGTGTCGTGCAGGAGAAGTGCAGGTCGAGGTTGAAATCTCAGCAGTTAGCCTGAGGAAAGGAAGGTGTGGGACTACTGTCGCAGGGAGTGCACAGAGTCTGGAAGAAATCAACACTTCGAGAGTTGTTGAGGCCGAGCATCAGGGTGTGCGCAGAATCTCTGAAGGAATCGAAGGAATTAAGCTCAGGAGGGATAGCTCCCGCGTGAAGACTTTGGGAGCAGACCCAGGAGGAGCTCGAACAGAAATGGTGCTTTGGAGCAGGAGGAGTCTCTAAGGCGGAGAAGTGACGATCGGGGTTCGACGTTTGGCAAGGTAAGAGTTTCATACTCTTTGAAATCGCGAGTCGTGATTTCCCGAATTATTCGGAGTCGTTGATTTCCACAGGACAGGTGGCACGCGATCCCGGAAGGTCGGGATTCAGCGTTCGGGGTTTTCGACATCAAGAAACACTTGCATCGTGGATTTGAGATCCACGAAATCCTGAAGTGACATGGCTACGTGGGACCCGAAGACGCTAATGGAGTACAGGTGGCGCTATATCGGGGAATCGACACATCGGTGTTCGAAGGTTTGAAGTTCAAAGTGTTGACATCGCGAATAGCGATATCCTGATAGGGAGATCCCTGACAAAGAGTGGAAGTGTTGACCCGTTGACCTTCGAGGTTCGGGGTTTTGTATTGCATAAGAATCGTGCATGCGTGTTTCGCGAACTCGCAAAACCTGATCTACCGAGAAGTGAAGGGAGGATCGTCGAGGAAATAACTGTGGGTAGAGGACTCCCGAGAGGAGTTGGAAGAGTCTTCGACTCTTCGGGCCTGTGTAAAAGAAGGTCCTGGTGAGAGTGGGTCCAACTGTGAGGGTAAGAGGATAGACCTGCATCAGAGTGGTATCAGAGCGGGAGTATCTTTGCTTTCTGTAGCAGAGACAGAGATTCACCATGCCGCCCAGAAGAGAAAGGCAGTCACCTGATCGAGAAGACAGGGATGACCGAAGAAGAGGTAGGCCGGTAGGGAATCCGGATATGGAACGACAGATACAATATCTCAGGGTGAGACTCGAAGAGATGGAAACAACTCAACGACGCGGAGTCGGTGCTGGAGAGTTCAGCGATTCCGAAGTTGAAGAAGAAGCTGGACACGATGCAGAAGAGGTCTCAGCAGAGGATGCTTCAACCGAGCGGTTGATTAGAGCCATCGCCAGGATGAGCTCAAAGACCAAGATGGACATTCCCGTCTATGAGGGGAGTCTAAATGCAGAAGAGTTGTTGGATTGGATCCGAGCACTCGACACCTACTTCGATTACGAGGATATCGAAGAGGACAAGAAGGTAAGGCACGCTGTTACTATGTTGAAAGGACATGCAACCTTGTGGTGGGATGAGTTGCAGGTTGATAGGTGCTGCAAAGGCAAACAGAAGATCAAGAGCTGGGATTGGATGATTGCTAAGATGAAGGCGAAATTCATCCCGAGGGATTACCAGATCACTCTGTTCAGGCGAATGCAAAACCTGAGACAAAAGCTGATGACGGTGAAGGAGTACACTGAGGAGTTTTACAGACTCAACATCAGAGCTGGTCATCGAGAGAGCGATGATGAAAAGGTGGAAAGATACCTGAATGGGCTGAGGTATGACATTCAGGATGAGTTAAGCATGGTTACCATCCGAATAGTTGAGGATGCGTACCAGATGGCTCTGAAAGCCGAAGAGAAGCTGAGTCGCAAGCAAGGATAGCGAGGGCGAGGCAGGAGTCAGCCCAGAGGCAAGGCAATTGCCTAGGATAGAACTCAGAAGCCCAAAGAGGAATGGAAGAGACCTTAGGGTAAGGCTGAGAGAGGTGGAACCTCACCAAGGCAGCATACAGAGTAGGGTGGCGGATATGCTGATGCCAACTCATTTCCTCATACCCGAGGTAGAGGAAGAGGCCGAGGAGAAGTTATCACATGTTTTACATGTGGAAAAGATGGACACAAAGCCGTGGATTGTCCAGACAGGAAGATGGACAAAGGAGAAACTCACATCACTGAGGCGCAGATCCGTGATGCTGAGAACGAAGATGTAGACAGCGGAAGGTCGCTTGGAATGGATAAGATTCTTTTGACACCTGAGAAAGAGGTGGACAGCTCGGTACAAAGGAGCAGACTGTTTAGGATGGCTTGCACAGCCAAGGACAGGAAATGCAAAGTCATAGTTGACAGTGGAAGCACTGATAATCTTGTTTCAACTGAGATGGTGGAAAAACTGGAGCTGGAAACGACTAAGCACCCGAGTCCATATAAAGTCTCATGGTTACAGAAAGGACACCGGGTAAGTGTCACTAAACAGTGTTTAGTTAAATTTAAAATTGGGAATTATCATGATGAGATTTTGTGTGATGTTATTCCCATGGACGTATGTCATATATTGCTGGGTAGACCGTGGCAGTATGATAGAAATGTTGTTCATGATGGGAGGATGAACACATACACCTTGGAGAAGGATGGGAGAACCCATATATTGCTTCTGATAAAAGATAAAGAAGTGAAGCCGGAAGTAAGCAGTACAATACTTCTTATGAGTGGGAAGGAGCTTCTCACAGAGATGGAGAAGAACGAAGATCCACAATACTTTGTTGTCAGGAAGCCGAGAATTGTCCTGACAAGCACAAGAGTGGACGACTTGCCAGACGAGATTCAGGAACTGTTGGGAGAGTTCGCTGATATCATTGTGGACGAACTACCTCGTTCGTTGCCACCGATGCAGAGTGTGAGTCATCACATCGATCTCATACCTGGAGCAAGTTTGTCGAATAAAGATGCGTACAGGTTGACACCTCAGGAGAACGAGGAGGTCAAAAGGCAAGTGCAAGATTTGCTGGACAAAGGATTGGTCAGAGAAAGTCTGAGTCCGTGTGTTGTTCTGACGGTACTAAGTCCGAAGAAGGATGGAGGCTAGAGAATGTGTACAGACTCCAGAGCGATTAATAAAATCACCATCAGATACAGGTTTCCACTGCCGAGAATGGATGATCTGATGGATTGCCTGAGTGGGGCAAATTATTTTTCAAAGATTGATCTGAAGAGAGGATATCACCAAATTCGCATGAGAGAGGGAGATGAATGGAAAACAGCGTTCAAGACAAATGAAGGTTTGTATGAATGGTTGGTCATGCCGTTTGGTTTGACAAACGCGCCAAGCACTTTTATGAGGCTGATGAATGAAGTCCTGAGGGAATTCATTGGCAAATTTGTGGTTGTATACCTGGATGATATATTGATTTTTAGTAAGACCAGGGCTGAGCATTTAAAACATTTGGCCATTGTAATGAAAATATTGCAACAGGAGAAGTTGTTGATCAATTTGAAGAAGTGCTCATTCATGCAGACAGAACTCATCTATTTGGGTTTTGTAATCTCAGCGAATGAATTGAAGATGGATCCTGAAAAGGTAGAAGTGATCAGGAATTGGCCATCACCGAGAAATGTTTTCGCGGTGAGAAGTTTCCATGGATTGGCTAGTTTCTACAGGAAATTCATTCATAATTTTAGTGGAATTAGCGTCGCGATGATGGACACCGTGAAGAAGCGGCATAAAGTTTTTCACTGGACAGCAGAGGCCGAGAGGAGCTTCAATCTGTTGAAGCAAAAGATCACAGAGCAACCAATTCTAGTGTTGCCTGATTTTCAGAAGACATTTCAGGTGAAATGTGACACCAACGGATATGCTGTTGGAGGGGTCCTGAGTCAAGATGACAGACCTGTTGCATATTACAGCTAGAAGTTGGATGATGCAAAGTTGAAATACTCCACATATGATAAGGAGTTCTATGCCATTATACAGGCATTGAAGAAGTGGAGGCATTACTTGATACCCAAGGAGTTCGTTTTGTATAGCGACAATCATGCATTGTAGTTTGTAAGTCAACAGGAGAAGTTGAACCAAAAGCATGCAAAATGGGTAGAGTACATGCAAAATTTTACGTTTGTGACTAAACACATTTCAGGAACTGCTAACAAAGTGGCTGATGCTTTGAGCAGGAAATGTTTACTATTGTAGGAGTTCAAGGTCAAAACTTTAGGTTTTGAAAATCTTAAGGACATGTATGCTGGAGATGCAGATTTCGGGGAGGCTTATGAAGTAGCCGAGAATTCGGTTCTCAGAGATCGGAGTCCTTGGATAGACTACCTGATCCAGGAAGGATTGTTGTTCAGGGGCAATCAATTGTGCATTCCGAATTGCTCCATGAGGGAGAATTTGGTGAAGGAAAAACACAGTGGTGGATTAGCAGGTCATTTTGGACATGACAAAACATTCGCCAAGCTGAGCGAATCGTATTTTTGGCCGGGCATGCAAGCAGATGTTAAAAGGTTTGTTGACAGATGTAGGATATGTCAACACGCGAAGGGCCGAAAGCAGAATGATGGGTTATATCAGCCATTCCCCATACCTGAAAGGCCATGGGAAGCCATTAGCATGGATTTTGTTTTGGGTTTGCCGAGAATGCAAAGAGGAGTTGATTCCATCTTTGTAGTGGTAGACAGGTTCTCGAAAATGGCACATTTTATACCATGTCAGAAGACCAGCGATGCGACCCACATCGCGAATTTGTTTTTCAAAGAAATTGTCAGACTGCATGGATTGCCGAGAAGCATAGTCTCGGATCGGGATACAAAATTCATAGGTCATTTTTGGAGGACGCTATGGAAGAAGCTGGGGACTAATCTGGCATTTAGTTCAGCTTATCATCCGCAGATGGATGGGCATATGGAAGTAATCAACAGAAGTCTTGGAGATCTATTGAGAGGCTTGGTAATGGAGCATCATAGCAGTTGGGACCAGATATTACCACAGGCAGAGTTTGTGTACAACGATTCAGTAAATCGGAGTACAGGAAAGAGTCCATTCCAGATTTTGTATGGAACACAACCGAGGGGAGTTTCTGAGCTCAGGGAGTCAGGACAGGCTGAAATTAGCAGCACTCGTGCTGAAGAATTCGCTGAAGCGATGGAGGAACTTCACACACAGGTGAAGCAGTGACTGCAGAAGTCCAATCAAGAGTATAAGCGTAGAGCCGATCAGCGGAAGAGACAACTTCAGTTTGAAGTTGGCGACATGGTTCTCGTGCACCTAAGGAAGGAAAGGTTCCCAAGGGGAACATATAACAAACTCAAGATGAAGAAGATTGGGCCGTGCAGAGTTCTGAGAAAATTCGAGGAGAACGCATACGAGCTTGAGTTTCCAGAGGGCATCGGGATATCTCTGATTTTTAACGTTTCGGATTTATACCCCTACAGAGCTAGAGAAACAGAGGCTGGAGTTGAAGAAATGATTCAGTGGCAAAAGCAATTACCAGTCGCACAGAAGCCACAGATGGAGTGCATACTGGATAAACGAGTGGGCCGAAAGACCAGGAGAAAGCAGTATTTTGAATACTTGGTGAAATGGAAAAATCACCCAGTGGAGGATGCCAGCTGGGAAACAGAAGCAGTCATACAGAAGCATGGGCAGACAGTGCAGGAGCTCATGGACAGGAACCCATGAAATATTTCGAGCCGAGGAGTATGATGCAGGAGCATCTCTCACTCATCAAGCGAGCCAGTGCGTGGAGCAGGAAAAGACAGCTCGGCAAGCCAGCAAACTTCTTTTTGAATTTCACTTTGATGTGGTTGCGTCAAACATTAAATGTATTTATTTGAAGAAGCGCACTTGTATTGTATTATAGATAGGAAGGCATTTAATAGTTTTAATGTTGTTAGATAGGAATTTATTGTAGATTTGATAGCTTCAGATTTCGAGAGGGAAAACAGAATATAGGCACCCTCCTTTGTACATTGTAACATTATTCTGGATTCATACAAGCATTCAGAAGAGAAGAGCAGAGTAGAGAACTGGTGAAGAACACCCATGTACAGATTGAATTAATAGAAGAGAACCTTTGATTTAGTTTCATGGTTTGTGTTGTCTCTCTGTGTTGATATTATGCTCATGGATGTTTTCTTTGTGTCATGCATTTGCTTTGATATGCTGTGTATGTGGTTTCATAGTTGAATTGAAATCTGCGAGAGAGAGGAGAATGAGTTTCAATTGTTTCTCTGTCTGAGCCAGGAGATTCCTACATAGAGTGCAGTGGAATTCATCCGCATAGAGTGCATTGATGAGGCCAGACAGTTGAACTCTTGTTCTCATCTGCCTAGAGTCGAATTGGGTTACTCGTGTTGTGCAGGAGAAGTGCAGGTCGAGGTTGAAATCTCAGCAGTTAGCCTGAGGAAAGGAAGGTGTGGGACTATTGTCGCAGGGAGTGCACAGAGTCTGGAAGAACTCAACACTTCGAGAGTTGTTGAGGCCGAGCATCAGGGTGTGCGTAGAATCTCTAAATGAATCGAAGGAATTAAGCTCAGGAGGGATAGTTCCCGCGTGAATACTTTGGGAGCAGACCCAGGAGGAGCTCGAAAAGAAACGGTGCTTTGGAGCAGGAGGAGTCTCTAAGGCGGAGAAGTGACGACCGGGGTTCGGCGTTTGGCAAGGTAAGAGTTTCATACTCTTTGAAATCGCGAGTCACGATTTCTCGAATTATTCAGAGTCGTTGATTTCCACAGGACAGGTGGCACGCGATCCTGGAAGGTCGGGATTCGGTGTTCGGGGTTTTCGACATAAATAAACACTTGGATCGTAGATTTGCGATCCACGAAATCTCGAAGTGACGTGGCTGCGTGGGACCCGAAGACGCTAGTGGAGTACAGGTGGCGCTATATCAGGGAATCGGCACATCGGTGTTCGAAGGTTTGAAGTTCAAAGTGTTGACATCGCGAATAACGATATCCCAATAGGGAGATCCCCGACAAAGAGTGGAAGTGTTGACCCGTTGACCTTCGGGGTTCGGGGTTTTGTATTGCATAAGAATCGTGCATGCATGTTTCGCGAACTCGCGAAACCCGATCTCCCGAGAAGCGAAGGGAGGATCGTCGAGGAAATAACTGTGGGTAGAGGATTCCCGAGAGGAGTTGGAAGAGTCTTCGACTCTTCGAGCCTGTGTAAAAGAAGGTCCTGGTGAGAGCGGGTCCAACCGTGAGGGTAAGAGGACAGACCTACATCACTACATTAGAGGTTGGAAAAGAGGCTAGAAATGCAATCGGGGAAAATTTGGAAGTGATTTTTTATGTTGTTGATGTTGGCATGAACTGTCAACGAGCGAAAGTCAATTCCCATGCCACATTTGTTTATAAAACATATGCAGAGCTAGATATCATTTCATTAGAAGATGTTAAGGAGTATGCAAAATTTTGTCGTGATGGTTGGAATGATGACCCGGACAACAAATTGGTATGTGTTCTAGTTAGTAATTTTTTTACGCATTTTGGGATAGTTTACTTCTAATTCTAGATTTATATATCATTACATATGTTGGTATTGAGTTGTTATTATCATTAATTTCATTTTGGAGATATGTTAAATGAATCTCCAGTAGATATGGGACTTGAATCCACAAGTTTAAATTTGGATGGGTTGAATCAGGTATGTGTTTTATAATATCCATAGATGAGCACTTTAGTTGTCCAATCTCCAATATTTTGAATAAGAGATCAACAACATTTATAATTTTTTATAAATGTGAACAGATTAAATCATAGATTTAGTTCTTAGTTGTGTTGTTCACATATCCCTATTCTATCTCCTACTACTTTGGGAGGCTTGTCTCAATTCTCATTGGGAGAGTTTGAAAAGCATGGGAGTTCACATGTATCATTTAATGTGTTAAAATCATTTAAATTTAATCTATTATAATCATTTAAATTTAATTTTCAAATTTTCAAATTTGAAATGTGTTATATAGACTAATGTGTAGAGGAGAGTATCGGAGAGTGTTCTTAGGACGGAGATTGGGATAGAGGAGGAAGCACCCATATTTTAGAAGGATGCATCCATTCAGGATGATTCATAAATGTATCTTTTTTACTTTTATCAAATTTTTAGTTTAGGCTTTCCTATTCAACGCTTTGATCAATTATTTTGAAATATATAGAACCCCTAGATAATCTTATCATTGTCTTAAATGGTGTACATTCAAAATTATTTAAGGTTAGATCACGATGAATACCTAATTTTGAACTTGAACATTTGATTATTTGATAACAGACTCTATCCCACACAAGAAAAATGAAAGTTTCTAAATTTTCTTCGATTGCATTCCTTTCTTTCTTGTCCAAGAATGGCATAGTATGGACATTTCTATTTTTTACATACAACAAAGTGAATTTATTTTTCTAGGGTATTGTCAAACTCTTAACTAAATTGGTTACTAATCACAAAAACTAACATTCAAGTAGATTTACAAATAATCTATGCATATGTATATGTGAGCTAGCTCACACATATTATATATGTGATCTATCTCACACATAATTTCAAAGAGAGAATTTGATTATATGTAATATGAATACATCCCAAAGATGAAAGATTTAAATGGTTTTTGAAGAATGACTTAATATACCGGTGCAGATTTGTGTTTTCTTCATGTAGATGCAAGATTATATGAGAAAATCTATTCCACCGCAGAAAGAGGAGATAAGTATTTTCCGGAAGAATGGTTTTTAAAATGGAGATTTGTGAACTTTTATAGATATAAGTAGTTTTTTGGAAGAATGGATTAATATGGAGATTTATGAGTTCTTTAACTTGAAAGAGAATTATGGAATTTGATTATATGACCACTGCAGAATTGGAGAGAAGTATTTTATTGATGAGGAGATTAGTATTTTATTCTTTTGTAAATAAGATCAAATAACATCACCTAGGATGAGAATTTCACCTGAAGGATTTGACACTTTATCCACAAGGAGATACGTATTTAATTGGAAGAATGATTTAATATGGAGATTTGTGAACTTCATTTATACATAGCTCTATATTTATTTTTGGATTATTATCTAACTCTAACTCTGAACACAATTTTTATTTTACCAAGAACACAATTTTTCTCCATTTTTTTTTTATTTTAGATAAGATTTTACAAGTTGTTTAAATAATGTATGCTTAATGTGGAGAGTAACTATATTTTGTTTAATTGTGGTTGGGTATGTTATTATTTCTTATTGTTTATTTAATATTTAGTTAAAGTATATATGTTAATATGTGTTATTTGTTTTTATTATTATTGTTTTTATTATTTAAGATGTCTAAATTATATTTGGTGGAAAATATGTTTACATTATATTTGGTGAGAAAGATTATGTTGGAGGATGAGACATAACTCTTTTGGTATGTATGTCAATTTTGTTTTAATCACAATTTTTTAATTCTGTTTTATTTCGCATGTTTGAATTGTAATTTTTTAATTTTTGAATTCTGTTTTTTTTTGCAGGTTTGAATTGCAGGTATGAAGTGATCTATCTTAAAGTGATGGATTAGAGTCCAGAATTTTGGAGTTAAATGTCTTAGTTTTTTGTTATCATCCTAAATGGATGTGGAACCTATGT
>ML804663.1:68905-79718 GCA_009831015.1 Picea engelmannii | reverse complement strand
TATATATATATATATATATATATATATATATATATATATATATATATATTTGATATTTTTGGAATTAAAAATATCAATTTATTGTATCATATTTGATTTCTTTTGTATTGTTAAATGTTGAAATATAATTTCTTTTCTTTGATAATTGTCTATATCTTTACTATGTCAATGTTGAAATAAAATCGCTTTATTATTAACCTACTAAATACCATTACTAATGTAAGAATAGCTTTGTTTTGGTTTGGTTCAAGACTTGGCTTGATAGATTGTGGTGTTCTGACCAATGCTCAAAGGTGTCTGCACTAAGTTGATGGAAAAAAAGTGGCAAAGTTGTTAGTTTTGAACTAATGTTTTGTATATTCTCATTTTTACAATGCATTAAATTAAGCATCAAACTCTTAAATACTTTTTTACTATGTATTAATTTAAATGATTCCTTTTCTTGGGCCTATGGGGACTGATAAAATTCAACATATTTCATTGTGGACTGATAAAATTATACATAAATATGAACTCTTGGGCCTATCCTACTATGTATTAATTTAAATGCTTCCTTTTATGTTCACCGTGGATTGTTCAAAAACACATGATAAAATTCAACATATTTCATTGTGGATTGTTCTTGGGCCTATGGAGACTAATAAAATTCAACATAAAGTTGAAATCTTGGGCCTATACTACTATGTATTAATTTAAATGCACTTCCTTTTATGTTCATTATGGATTGTTCAAAAACACATGACAAAATTCAACATATTTCATTGTGGATTGTTCTTGGGCCTATGGGGACTGATAAAATTCAACATATTTCATTGTGGACTGATAAAATTCAACATAAAGTTGAACTCTTGGGCCTATACTACTATCTATTAATTTAAATGCTTTCTTTTATGTTCACCGTGGACTGTTCAAAAATACATGATAAAATTCAACATATGTCATTGTGGATTGTTTTTGGGCCTATGGGGACTTATAAAATTAAACATATTTCATTGTGGACTGATAAAATTCAACATAAAGCTAAACGCTTGGGCCTATACTACTATGTATTAATTTGAATGCACTTCCTTTTATGTTCATTGTGGACTGTTCAAAAACACATGATAAAATTCAACATATTTCATTGTGGATTGTTCTTGGGCCTCTGGGGACTGATAAAACTCAACATATTTCATTTTGAACTGATAAAATTCAACATAAAGATGAATTCTTGGGCCTATACTACTATGTATTAATTTAAATGCTTCCTCTTATGTTCATTGTGGAGTGTTCAAAAACACATGATTAAATTCAACATATTTCATTGTGGATTGTTCTTGGGCCTATGCGGACTGATAGAGTTCAACATATTTCATTGTGGACTGATAAAATTCAACATAAATCTAAACTCTTGGGCCTATGGGGATTATTACTCCTTTCTTACTTTTCCATAAAAAAAATTGATGGTTGCGGGAGATTCAAAGGTCACTATCGACTGGATAAATTCCAAATCCAACCTGAACTTGATATATCTCAATAACTGGAAAGACAATATCAAAAGCTTAAATAATAGATTTGAATCTATCAATTTATGAATGTACATATGAAGTTCAACAAAGTAATGGAAAAGATCAAAAGCTTAAATAATAGATTTGAATCTATCAAATTTATGCACGTACATAGACAGTTCAACAAAATACATAGATTTGATTCTAAATAGAATAATAATGAAACTGTTATTTTCGCGTGAAAAAAAAAAATTAAAAAAATTTAGTGTAAGAATATATTAGAAGACATAGAAAGCAAGTATCAATTGAACAAATGGAAGAATGAAGAAAGCCACTATAAATATTACAAAGTAAAAGACACACACACAAGGGGCTCTACACACACTTGAATTTGAACCTAGGACATTTACATGGTCTTTAACATTTCAATATTTTCAGAGAGACCCCTGGATGGGGTGCCACGTCGAGCAAGTAGGACAAGTGGCAACGAGTCAGGAAACACCATAAATAATGGCCACTGCCTCCCATCCCCTCACCATTAAAGATGGGAGGCCACCCGCATAGTCATAACCAGCTGACGAGTCCTCTCAAGAACGTGAAGAGAACGACACACTAGAGAATTAAGCACTAAACCTTAATGGATGGCACTGTCACAATCACCCTCACCCTTATCAGCTGCCTGGATGGTTATGCAATGCATTTGCAAATTCGACCTGTGGAGTGTTGGAGCAGGAATAACTTTTTCGTCAATATCTCGGCCATAGCTCAGCTCCTCCACATGCCAAGAGCATGAGGACAGACTTGCAGAGGTGCGGCGTGGTATGCCTACGACTCTCGCAGGAAGCGGTAGAAGAAATTTGATCGAGCGTTGGCTCTAGCATCTACTCGGACAACCAGGAAACATGGGTGACATAGAACTCCACCCATGGTGTACATGGAGGAGACTGCTCTGGACGAACCCATCCAAAATTGTCCAGAACACCTCCTTTTCACCGTCCCGGACAACTAGAATCCCCCCACGGTGTTTGGGAATGAGACCAAGCTTCCAGCTCCCGGAACCTTTCACAGACGCAGGGAAGACGAACAGGCAGAGGACTTCACAATCTACTACGTCAAGAAAGAATTTTCGGGTAACGGTGACGAGAAGGCTAACCCAACAAGCAGACCACCCCCAGGGACAACAACTTGGCAGAATAGCCAACCAGTAGGCCAACTTAGCAGAGAAAGTGAAGAAAAGGAGGGAACCCATGCTCAAGGGCCAAATACCCTCTCCATTGTTCAGAAGGAATGGGAGGACCAGCCTCCACACATCAATCCGGGCTATCTCGAGCTACTCTTCGAAACTCGCAGTATAGTGGATGACCAAATCTTCAGAGCCATTCAAATCGGCCATCACCTCGACATGATGTATGCAGCACACTCCAGAGCATCCCCACGGATACAGTTCCCTACGTGCGTGCAAGCCTATGCGATTCCAGTAGGATGGTGAAAGAAGGATGATGCTGGCAAGTCGACTAGTTAAAAGGTCATGTGAATGTTTCTAATTTGCAATTTTCTCTTGTTTCGAACCAGGACTGTCGATCATAACAATGCTAGTTGTAGGATGTTAGAGACCGGACTGAATCCATTATGGTTGCACGTCCTGGTTTCCTCCGGGCAGGACGACAACCTGGTAAACTTTTGTTTGTTTGAAAACAGGTGGCATCGTAAGGCCAACTGCCTCGGTTTCATTTTTGTAGGTGGGATAGTTGGTGACACTATAAGACTCTGTAAACATGCAATCGTAATATAAACAAGATCCTCCCCTTTTTACTTAAAAAAATATATTTTTTTTCAGAGAGACATGGTCTCACATTTACATCAAAATCTCAATGAAAGGTTTTAATGGTCTTTGAATTCGCCTTCTTTCTCATAAGAACAACTATGAGAAAACTACAAAGATGATAACAATAGATAAGAAAAGCACAAGAAGAGATAGAAGATATATTGAGATCACTCATGTAATATTTTGTCATGTTTTGATTTTACTTGCACTATGTTTATTTATATAAAATATTGGATGAAATAATTTCAATATACTATTTTCTTGATTTCAAAAAAAATCATCAAATTTTATAGTTTCATATGAAATTTCACAATGAAATATTCAAGAAAATGTGAAATAAAAATTAAATTTTATAATTCGTCAAATTTTATAGTTTCTTGTGAAATTTCTCAATGAAATATTCAAGAAAATGTGAAATAAAAATTATAGTTTCTCACTTGTAATTTAAATTTTGTTTGATTTGGAACTATGGTTGAAAATAGTCAAAACAAGTCATCAAATTTAATATAAGTCCAACGATGAAAACAATCAAAACAAGTCATTAAATTTAATATAAGTAAGCGATCTTCATTAAAATTTATATTGATATTCATAAATACATGTACTTTCAATGAAAAATAAAATAATTATGGAATATACATGTGCCACTTGTTTAAAAACATTGTAATGGTATTCCATCTTCAATTATTCGTTTATGATCAACTTTGGACATTTTCCATTTTCTAACCCTTTTTTTTTATTGAACTTCGATTAACTTTATGCGCGTTGCACATACCAAATGACTATATTGACAACTTGTGACATCTTATTGGTAGTCTTGAAAGTGAACATGCGTATTGGTTTGATGGGTTTCTTGAAAAAAATATCCTTTCAATACAATGGATCCTCTTTCATATTTAAAACCATTATCATCAAAATCTTCTAATAGCCTCATCTTTTGTTATGTGCATCGCATCAAATAATATTTCATATTTTTAGTGTTGTCTATAGGTGCAACCATGGAAAATACATCTCCTACAAATAATTGGATATATTGGACAACAAATATTTCGTGTTAGATTATCACACAAGTACATATACAAGTTAATTGAAAAAATTTAAACATATAAATTACCTTCTCTAACAAGATTATAAACTCTATCGCCATCAATTGATACTATAGCTTCATTTGATTCCATATCCTCTGAGCTTGCAAGTGGAATTTTCTCTTTTACATTAAGTTTTGTATGTCTCCAAGATTTAACATATTATGCATTTTCGTTTTCGCAAATATCTATGGATTTTGTGTCCTCTATGCAAACTGAACAGAAACAAGACTCATTTCTTCTATCAAATGCAAACACATTTTGATAACATTTTGTTTTAACTGAATGTATTTTTCGTGTCCCAGGTATTGTGCTGGCGTCATATGGGATTGATCTATTTACATCTTGGATTCCAACATAACAAAAAAACCTACACAAGAAATGAACTTGTTAACTTGAAATCTCTCAAGAAAATGATTGAAGATTGAATATAAATTTTAACACGTTCAAATAAAAATATCATGTGTACATGTGTAACATTTATATATAGACACACCTGCGCACATCACTTGACATATTATATTCATGGATTAGCACCATTTTGCACCATTCAACAACTTGTTCAATGGATTCAAATCGATCGGCATGAGGGTTCATATGATACCTTCGAAGTGCTCATTTTACACATGCCCCTGAACCGTCATGCTCTCCTTTTCCATGACCAGTCTCAAAAAAATTCCAACAATGTGTAATGTTTGATTTTTTATGAAGGTGACATAACCAATAGAATGATCATGAAGATTTGAACTGACCTTCACACCCATCTGACCATATCCAATTTCGATCGAATTTGATTTTGTGTTCTTTCAATGAATCATAAAATTTGTCAAAACAATGTTGTACATAATGTGTGTTGTGTGCTTGATCATAACTTATATAAAAGTGTTATTCTCTAATAACATATTGATTGTCGTTGGTGCTTTCTATGTTATAAATACTCCATTGAGAATGTCTATATAGAACGTGGAAAAATATCATGACTTGATCAGAATGATAATATTCACTTTGTATTTTTTTTTGCAACGAATTTGTAATTTGTAATGACCTCCATCGCTACGACTACCAACGAAGCAAGGAGCAAGAACTTTTTTTCTTTTAGGCAGGAAGGCGACAACGACACAGTTAACCACCCAACCTGACGACGAACACACACATGCAGGTCAGGCCACAAAAAACAATGAATCTACACCCTGGCACATCAAGCAACTGGGTGAAACATGTGTGGATCATGGAATGAACGACTACCCACCCGACACAACAACACAGCGCCTACAAGCCAAAGGAAAACGTCAACAACCCGATAGAGTGGCTTCGATGAAAAGAAAATAGAACCCTACGTTGTGAAAATCCAATGCCTTAAGGCATTACAAAAACAAGTCCCAACAACCACTATAACGAACAACATCCCCATAGGGAGGCACATAATCCGACCGAGTTATTAGTTGCCTCTATCCTTTAGGGCGTGTAATGAACCCCTCATCAGGGATCATGTTGTCACTAGGTGCTAGGCATGACATCAACCATGGCTCAACAACGTAACTAGACCCTCAACACCAACTAAAACCACATGCTAGGAGATCAAAATAACTAATTAAACACCTAATTACTAACCCCAAGACCCAAACGACAAGTCAACAAGGCAGTTATGACATTCCAACAACATAATGATTTCCTTGTGCAACAAATCAATCTATACATACTAAATGATTAATATTAAGACAAAAGCTCATTATAACTAATTTCCCAAGCTGATATCAAATAAGTGTTCCTAAAGAGGGAATTTCTATCCTTTAACCAGAGACAAATAGTAAAATTCTAACTACCAATTAGGTCTTGTCTAACTACATGCTCCTAATTGTAAACATTATTGATAATGTCCTTTAGATAACAAAAGATGAAACATAACACATCTAGTAAATTGGATTTAAATGGTTTTAAAAATTAGAACTGAATATCCCAATCCTTAGATTAGTTAATACTATGTTTTCAATAGTAATTAATAGCTATTATAAGGTATGTGTTACTTTGTTGTTTAAATTTTCCATGGTTAACAAGTATAAAACGAATTAGGCAAAAGTTAAATTGTAATCTTCGTTGTGAAGGATAAGGTGTCGATTCATTGTCAGTTGAGTAATTATTGGTTGTAAGAGTTTCCCAAGTAAATTTCTATTCTGATTTACAATCGCTATCATATTTTTGCTATGAGGGGGGTTTTCTATCATACCCAATAAATAACTATCTATTTAAAGAAAAAATCGTTGCCTAGTAGATACGACCAGATATAGAGTCGATTTATTGCTTACATAACAACTGGAAAATAAAAGGAATTGTTGTCTATTAATTAAAAATGTGGTTTGACATATCAAAACTCCATATCTACATATCACAAGGAAAACCTGCCATAAAGAAGTTGTCCCACGCATTCACACTGTCCAAAAAAAATGATAGTCTAGGTTATGGGTTAGAGCCATCAATTCATTGTCAGATGAGGCTAGAGCATAAGAAATTGTTGTGGATTAATAAAAACGTAGACACCGTGGGATCTTTGACACCTCAAACATAGGCATACACAAAGTAAAATGCAACTGAGTGAATAGGATGTAGTCATTGATGAAAGAAACTCGTTGAAGCTCAGGGTAAAAAAAAAATCATTCTCAAGAAAAAAAACACATTCCATCTTATGGTAAAAATGCATTTAAGCTCAGGGTATAAACACCATCAATATCAAGATAAAAACACAGTCCATATTTCCGTAAAAATGCATTCAATCTCAGGGCACAAACACAATCAATCTCAAAATAAAAATGCTTTCCATCTTACAGTAAAAATGCATTTAAGCTCAGGGCAAAAACACAATCAATCTCAAAATAAAAACGGTTTCCATCTTACAGTAAAAACGCATTTAAGCTCAGGGTAAAAACACCATCAATCTCAAGATAATAAAGCATTCATTATTTCATCCAAATGCAAAGGCATGAATTTACTGTCAATCAAGGTATAAACTCATTGTCTATTAATAAAAGAGAATTCGAGGTAATGTTGTTTATTAAATACAAAATTTCTAGTATACATAAATGTTGTCCATTAAATAATGATTTCTTATAAATGCATGTGTTGTCTTTTAAATAAATCTCTTCCAATAACCAATAAATTCGCTAACCCATGATATTACTGATCCATCAATACATAACAAAAATTGTAGACATAATCAATNAACCCTAAAAAAAAAAAAAAAAAAACTGACAACGCTATCATAATGAAATACATTTTTCATCTAGAATGGTAAGTTCGCAGCCTAAAGCATGGAAAATTCGCAGTCCAATATGAGGGTAAATCATTGACTGTAAAATGGTTAATCATGGTCAAGTAGAAGGTAAGTTGTTGTCGGTAAAATGATAAAACACAGAGTTAAAGAAAAACTCAGAGGGCATTACGTGGTTCGTGGAGAGGAATGACAACAATAATAGATTTACTCAATCATAAGAAGGCACAATGACTATCGATCAACCAAGAACAATCAAAAGGGGTAGATTACTGTTGGTAGCCAACTCAATTTTTTCAATTGCCCTAAAAGCTGCCTACACCTACATCTTCTGAATGACCAATTACTGTCGCATTTTGCAAAGAGACGATATTTTCATTCTATGCGATGTTTGCAATTTCGTTTCAAATTAGTTTTCATGATTAAAAGCATGAAAACTCCTCCATCATTATTTTAAATTGTCATGGTCTGCTCATTGATGTTCTGAAAGGCACTTACCTTTGGTTGATTCTATGGTTGAGGACATTTTTCAAACTGTGACATTCCTACTTTGATTGCGCAACTTGGCTTTCATTTGATTGATAAGGTATTGAGCATGAGAATTTATGAGTTATACTTGATTTCATAAGAGTGATGGTTGATTTTGTTTTAATACTTGCTATTATAAGCTCTTGGCTTAGTGACTTTGTGAAATCTCTTGTCAACTTTGATTATGCAACAAGGCACATGAGTAACACATAAGTTGAATTTTACATATTGAATGACAATGTTTGATTATATACTTGGTGCATTGATGGAACATTTGGATTTACTTTGGTTTGAATTATACTATGGCGCATTCATATATGGTTTTGAGTTTACATTGATTTATGGCATGTATTAACTTTGGTTTGATTCTATATCGAATGTTCATGGTTTCAAACAATACAATGGTGCTTTGGTATCACTGTCCACCGTTTGAATTCTTGTGTTAGCTGATTAATGTGGTTTGAGTGGTGTCATAATTGATTAAACAGTGTTGTACTGAGCCATTAATGTTTTGCATGGCAGTGAACTAACCCACCACCTTCTCATGCGCCTATTGATTTGCTTCCTCTTTGAGCGTTTGCGGTTGTAGCCATATCGATTATACTCCTGTGTGTTTGATCTAAACCCTACTATGATGTCCGCGCCATGGCTCCAGTCGTAAGGACTGAACCCAATGGCTACCAGGCCCTGTTAATGTTTGATGGTGCATATAGTGACCTGGAGGAATTCGGATGGCTCCCTTTCATCCAAAAATTTGATGGTTATAACACTGGTGTGGCTCGGCAATTTGCATTAACATTCGATGGCTGTCGAGCCAAGGTTGGAGATGTGCAGTTGGAAATCATCGAACAGTTCCTTAGTCTAGCCACTGGTCTACCTGCTGTCGGACAGAGATGGTCAAAGAACTATAAAGTAGAGGATGTCCCGTGGACATTACTCTTTCAGTCACGAAGAGTGAGCTCTTGTGACAAGGTTCTGCCTACAAATATGCTAAAGCAAAGATGGCACGAGCTGATGATAACTAAACAATTCATCACTTGCGAGGGTAGGTATGGTCTCATTTTCATGTATCACCTTCGGCTTCTTATGGTTTTCATGGGTTTTGAGCTTAACATGCCTCACTACCTACATAGGAGTTTGTTTAAAATGTCCAAAAGGTATAAACGCAACCAGGCCGATACCAGCCTCTTCCATTTTGGGTTAATCAAAATGCTTATGGTTTATGAGTTGGGGTTACGTCGTGACTGTTGGAGTGTTTTTCTCAGTCGTAATGGTTTTGATGAATCAAGCCCACCACAGGTTGACAACCATGTGCTGAGCGAAAGAAAACCTATCCCCCCTGTGCCTTACAGCGCTCTCCTACCCAAACCCCTACCCGAGCCATCTATTGACCTACCCATTTCTATTACCGAGGATGTGGAAAAGGTTAAACCTGTGGCTAAAAATCCCAAGACCAAACCTAATGCCAATTCTAAAGGCAAGAAGAACGCCCAGTTAATCTCTCGCATGGCAAGAAACAAACCAAAGGCACTTGTTAACCCTGATCCTATTATGCTCAGTGAAGATTATGACTCGGAAATTGAGCGCTTCCTAGCAAGCGAACATCCCTATTCCGAGGGTCTGTGTGGTAAACCAGCATATGATTTTGTGAAGAACCTACCTCCTTGTTTACGAGATGATCCAAATTATCCCGGCATCAAAATGCCCTATGAAACCCCCGGTGACTCGTCGAAACCCCCTCCTGTTCCATCTCAACTAGCAATTCCACTGTGTGATCAGTGTGGTGCATGGCTGGAAAGGTATTACATTGATGTGCCAATGCTGCAATCCAAAATTCACGATCTGGAAGACTTGGAGCGTTTCTAGGTCAATTAGTTTGTTGTTTACTATTTTCATTAAGTAGTTTAATTTAGATATAATTTTAATTAGATTTATATTAGATTGTTTAATTTCAGTAAAATATATTAGATTGTTTAATTTCAGAAATGTTTAGTTCTTTTTCATAAAATATAAAAATCAAAAAGAGATTCTTGGTTGTCTTAGGGCAGTAATCAATTGAGTTTTGCAGGTTTTAATTAAATCTGTAGGCTGTTCATAGTGTATATTTGTGAATAAGTGATATTGCAGCTGATAATTAGATAGTTGATTTGAGTTATTAATTAGTAGTTTGTAGATAGAATAGTTAGAATAGTTTATATTTAGTATATTAATTCTTTTTTTGTTTTATTAGTTTCTAGTTTCCTTTATTTTAGTTAGTTTCTTGTATTTAGTTATAGTTTAGTTTGTTTTATTCACTTTAGTTAGATTACTTAGCTCAGATCATTTCTCTCTTTGGTTTTCATAGAAGACCTTAGAGCGGCCAACGGAGCCGTTAAACTCATTAGGGTGGTCCATTCCAAACGGCTTGGGTTATTTAGACAACCCCGGATCGGTTCCACTCTCCCAGTTGACGGACGGTCAGTTTCGCCCGTCAACAAATGGCACTAGAAGGAGGGCCTGAACTTAATTAATGGCACGAGGCGGTCGCAAGACTCCTCCCCCACCTAATCGCACACCTATAGTGACTAGAAGCCGTTCACAAGATAATATCCCCCCTCAAACAACAACTACTTCAACCGAAGATCCG
>ML804663.1:18511-67739 GCA_009831015.1 Picea engelmannii | reverse complement strand
ATGTCAGTCCTAAATTAGATTATGATGTTGTTGAAGATCTTAAGAAATTAAGGGCTAACATTTCTATTTATGAGTTGTTGAAGTTTCCATTTTTGTTACAAAAGATGTTGCAAAATATTTCAGAAAATGGCAAGAATGGTAGTACAAACAACAATAAGGTTGTGCAAAGCAAAGTACCACAGAAGACTTCCACAAAAAATAATCCTGATACTCAAGATAAAGGAAGCCTTCCTGTAGCTCCTGTAAATAATGTAAATAACAATGTAAATAACAATGTAAATAGTGTAAATAATTCAGATAAAGTAGTCTTAGAAACTACGAGTAAGAAAACACAAGCTACGACTTTAAATACTCGTAAGAATGTACCTCCTTTTCTTTTAACTTTCGAAATCTTCAACAGAAATGTGCATAATTGTATGGTTGACTCAGGAGCATCATCCAATGTGATGCCTTGGTCAGTCTGCCAAAAGATTAACGCTGAAGTTGAGCCATCTTCTTTGAAAATCATACAACTTGATCGATCAGATGTTAAAGTTATAGGCAAACTAAAAAATGTATTGATTAGATTATCGTCTAACCCAAAGGTTCATCAAGTTATTGATATAATTGTGGTAGATATTCCAGAAGTGTATGGTATGTTTTTGAGTAGGGACTGGTCGGAGCAGCTACACGGTTACTTCGCAACAGATTGGTCTCACTTATGGCTTCCAGAAAATGGTAAGCCCAACAGGATCAGGGTGAATCGTGATTGTTACCTCAAGTTCACGGTCACAGACTTGAATGATCCTAATGAACCGTACACACCTCCCGCTAATGCACCTGAAGTCAAAGGAATGGACACCTACTTCAGAAATTTCATGGCTGAAGTTTCACCTATCAACAATCCTGAACAGCAGTCCGAGATCCTAGCATGTACGCAACCAACAGATTCTATCCAACAGTCCTGTGAGCCCGATGAAAATCAAATTTGGTCTTTATATTTCGACGGTTCCAAGTCTAAAGAAGGAGCTGGTGCAGGCTGCATCATTAACAATCCGACAGGTAATAAGACATTATTGGCTTGTAGATTAGAATTTGAATGTACTAACAATATTGCAGAATATGAGGCTTTATTACAAGGTCTTAGAAAAGCCTTGGACATGCACATTCAAAATTTGATTGTATTCGGCGACTCTGAGATAGTGGTCAGGCAAGTAAGAGATTCCATACACTGTCTTTCCCCTCATCTCAAGTGTTACCAGACTGAGGTATGGAGTTTAATGAACAAATTTTCTGCTTTTAATATAAATTCGATTCCTAGATCAAATAATGCTGAAGCAGATCTACTAGCTAGTGTTGCCTCTAAACTTCTTCCTGCAGAAGGCTTATCCCCAAACGCATTCTCCATGGAGCTATTGTTTCGACCATCTGTTCCAGACAATATCACAAACTGGAGATTATTTGACGATGATCAGCAGATCATTAACTTTCTGCACATGGAAGAAACCTTTCAAGGCGCTGTAATAGATGAACAAACGCATGACGACAATTTGCACGACTTTACGGTAATACCTAATCCTAAATCTCCTGAAGCTCTATCGGACATGGTAAATCTCATACCCAAATCTGTTGTTATATTAGAAAAGTTTTACGATTTTGAAGATAAATTTAAAAAGACGGTCAATTGCAAAACCAATAGTTCCTCATTGTCTTATGAAAAAGTCAATTTAGGGACTAGTGAAAATCCTCAGTGTATCAATTTAGGCTTGGGATGTTCTAGACAAGAAAAAGCTGCTTTTGTTAAATTATTTAAAGAATTCAAAGACGTCTTTGCATGGACTTACGATGATCTTAAGACGTTTGATCCTAATGTTATACAGCATGTCATCCCAATGAAACCCCAAACCTTACCCTTCCAACAGAAACTGAGGAAAATGCATCCTAAGTTAGAACCGACCGTACAAAAAGAATTGAATAAACTCCTTGGTGCTAAAATAATTTTTCCTGTTAGGCACACTTAATGGGTATCCAACCTCGTCCCAGTCCAGAAGAAAAACGGGGAAATTCGACTTTGTGTCAATTTTCAAAACCTCAACAAAGCGTCTGATAAAGATAATTATCCTGTCCCTCCTATGGAACAGATTCTTCAACAAGTTTCTGGTTCCAAGAGGCTATCCTTACTAGATGGTTTCTCTGGATACAACCAAGTCTTGATGTCTCCGTCAGATCAATTAAAAACTACCTTCCGTACCCCGTGGGGCACTTATGCTTATCGCAAAATGCCCTTTGGATTGATTAACGCCGGTGCTACCTTTCAGAGAGCAATGGACATTGCTTTTAGAGGCTTAATCAATCACTCCATAGTATTCTACTTAGATGATGTGACTATTTATTCCAAAAACAAAGACGATCATCTAACTCACTTACGAGCCGTTCTGCTACGATGTCGTAAATACGGCATCTCCTTGAACCCCAAGAAGTCCATATTCATAGTAGAACAGGGAAAACTACTAGGATTCATCGTGTCTAGTGATGGAATGATTATTGACCCTGAGAGGACGCAATTCATCGCTAAACTTCCCCCACCTTCCTCCAAAAAATCCATGCAGTCTTTCCTAGGCCAGATTAATTTCGTGAGAAGATTTGTCCCCAGTTTCTCTGAAATGGTCAGGCCTCTCCAGAACCTGATTAAGAAAGACACCCAATATCACTGGGGACCTACTGAAAACCAAGCTTTCAACGATATAAAGAAGGCCATAATAGACGCTCCATCTCTCATGAGCCCTGATTTCTCTCAAGACTTTACACTCTATACTTTTGCCTCTGATCGTTCCTATGCCACGGTCTTAACTCAGAAGAATCCCGAAAACAACGAAGTACCCATCGCCTTTATGATCTCTTCTTTCAAAGGTGCTGAACTTAACTACCCAGCGGTCGATCGGCAAGCCTACGCTGTCTTCAAGGCAGTTAAGCATTTCCGGACATATCTTTTGAAGTCAAGGACGAAGGTCATTGTTCCCTACCCTGCCGTTAGGAACTTGTTAGTGCAAAAAGAGTTAGGAGAGAAAAGAACCCACTGGGTCACCTCTTTACAGGAGTATGACTTAGAGATCACCCCAGCATAGATCGTGAGAGGCCAAGGATTGTGTAAGTTGGTTGTTGATTCAGAAACCAAACAGCAAGAAGATAGTGATACGTCAGACCTAGAACAACACGATCAGAATTTGATTTGTTGCACACAAAACCTCGTAAGTCCTTGGTACGACGATATTAGATTTTGTCTTGAACATGGTTCAGCACCCCGTCACCTTGACCCTGCCAAGAGAAGAGCTTTTAGACTAAAATCCACCTCCTTTCATCTAATTAATGGTATACTGTTTCGTCAGAATTTTGGCGGCGTACTGATGCGTTGTCTTGAAAAGGACGAAGCAGAAAGAGTCTTGCTTGAGTTGCATGCAGGAGAAGCTGGTGGTCACTTCGGTGGCAACACCACTACTCATAAGGTTTTAAGAGCCGTTTATTACTTGCCCACGCTTTTTAGAGACGCCCATGCCTTGTGCCATAAATGTATCATTTGTCAGAAAGCATCAGGGCGATTGCAAAAACCAACCTTCCCCTTGCAACCCGTCACAGTCGATTCTCCTTTCCAGCAATGGGGCCTTGATATCATTGGTCCTATTAACCCTCCATCCTCACAACAGCACAAGTATATTGTGACAACCACTAATTACTTTACTCGATGGTCTGAAGCCGCCGCGCTAAGAACTGTTAATACAAGTCAGGTGATTGCTTTTCTAAACTCGAATATCATCACTCATTTTGGTATCCCTGATTGTCTAGTCTTTGATAACGCTTCATACTTTTCTTCCCTTGAGATGAGTGAGTTATCCTTAGAGAAAGGAATAAAGCTTAAGTATTCTGCTAGTTACTACCCCCAGGGTAATGGCTTAGCAGAATCAACCAACAAGAACTTGATCAAAATTATCAAGAGAACTGTGGCTGAAAATCACAAGAATTGGCACAACGCACTGCTGAATGCACTGTGGGCTGATAGGGTAATCCCCAAAGCTGCTATAGGTAACTCTCCCTTTTTTCTTGTTTATGGCAGAGAAGCCATTCTTCCACCTCGCATTCTTCTTCCTTCGCTCCAATTGTCACAAAAAGTTCAAGAAGAATATTGTCCCCCTTTAGAAAACCGTATTAACGCTTTGATGAAGTTAGAGGAAGTAAGAACCCAAGCTAAGCGTAAGTTAGACCAACATCAACAACTGATTAAAAGCTGGTTCGATTCTAATTCTACTTCTGATAGGAATTTTGAAGTAGGCGATCTCGTCTTAAAGTGGGACAAACCGCACGAAAGAAAGGGCGAACATACCAAGTTTCAAAATTTGTGGCTTGGGCCATTTCTGATTGCTGAAAAGTTGGGTCTTAGTTCCTTTCGATTGCAGAATCTTGAAGGGCAGCTTGACACCTACTCGGTGAATGGTCAAGCCCTGAAAAGATACTTTGCTTGATTTCTGCCCTTGTACATTATGTAAATATTTCTTTTGTTTGTATTCTTTTCATTTGTTTCTTGTTTTGATTTTGATTTGATTGAATCAGTTTTGTGTGTTTTATGAAATGTATGCATGCCTATACACTGAGCCATTCAGACAAAGACCATGGCAAAATCTCTTCGCTGAAATAACTCCTGAAAAGTTGTATGAACATCAGTGATATATATTTCTGAAATTGATATTTATGTTTGAAAATTTTGTTGTTTGAAAGAAGTTTTCTAATTTCAATCTCTGAATGAAGATTGTCATGATCATCCTTAATCTTTTTACGTTGTCCCTTTTCCATAGAGGAATGACTCAAAAGGATGTCTCCCTGTCATAGTAAGTTGTTTTAGAAATAAAACATTTCTAGAGCTGGATAAAGGACTATGTTAAAAAATAAAAAAATAAATAAAATTCTGAGGTCTGAAAAATATGTTAAAATATCAAGATTTTTCAGCGTCACCCCGCTCAGCTATACTCAAAAGAAAAAAAACATAAAAATATTAATATGAGATGTGGGAAGTGTTTGTAAACCCGCCGGGATACTGAACAGGTCCACTGGCAGCGGGTAAATGCAAGCATGGCGCCAAGACAACTTCGCCGGGGTACTGAACAGGCCTGCTGGTAGCGAAGCAATGTTGGGTAAATAAAAATCTGCAAAAAATTATGAGAAACCTCTTAAAAAGTCCTTTACTCTGATCTAGAACTTCTTGACAGGATACAGACGTCCGAGTGGGTTAAATGGAAACCCTGTCGAGGCTATGGACGCCTGCTGGCAGCAGTGGCCATGCCAACAGTATTGAAGATTTTATCATTAATGTCATGACTTGCTGATCTTGAGACTGTTATTAGTTTGCATCTTTTAAAACACTGATGGGAAAAATGGTAAAATGATGATGTTTGTACGATTTTTGGTGGTCATTTCTGAGTTGAATTTTTCTCTGTTGTCCTAATCTGAATTTGTTTCCTTCAACAGAGATAACTGCTTCTCCCAGTGTGTCGCCATTGTTGGAAGCCAACTCAATTTTTTCAATTGCCCTAAAAGCTGCCTACACCTACATCCTCTGAATGACCAATTACTGTCGCATTTTGCAAAGAGACGATATTTTCATTCTATGTGATGTTTGCAATTTCGTTTCAAATTAGTTTTCACGACTGAAAGCGTGAAAACTCCTCCATCATTATTTTAAATTGTCATGGTCTGCTCATTGATGTTCTGAAAGGCACTTCCCTTTGGTTGATTCTATGGCTGAGGACATTTTTCAAACTGTGACATTCCTGCTTTGATTGCACAACTTGGCTTTCATTTTATTGATAAGGTGTTGAGCATGAAAATTTATGAGTTATACTTGATTTCATAAGAGCGATGGTTGATTTTGTTTTAATACTTGCTATTATAAGCTCTTGGCTTAGTGACTTTGTGAAATCTCTTGTCAACTTTGATTATGCAACAAGGCACATGAGTAACACATAAGTTGAATTTTACATATTGAATGGCAATGTTTGATTATATACTTGGCGCATTGATGGAACATTTGGATTTACTTTGGGTTGAATTATACTATGGCGCATTGATATATGGTTTTGAGTTTACATTGATTTATGGCATGTATTAACTTTGGTTTGATTCTATATCGAATGTTCATGGTTTCAAACAATACAATGGTGCTTTGGTATCACTGTCCACCGTTTGAATTCTTGTGTTAGCCGATTAATGTGATTTGAGTGGTGTCATAATTGATTAAACAGTGCTATATTGAGCCATTAATGTTCTGCATGGCGGTGAACTAACCCACCACCTTCGCACGCGCCTATTGATTTGCTTCATGTTTGAGCATTTGCGATTGTAGCCATATCGATTATACTCCTGTGTGTTTGATCTAAACCCTACTATAATGCCCGCGCCATGGCTCCAGTCGTAAGGACTGAACCCAATGGCTGCCAGGCCCTGTTAATGTTTGATGGTGCATATAGTGACCTGGAGGAATTCGGATGGCTCCCTTTCATCCGAAAATTTGATGGTTATAACACTGGTGTGGCTTGGCAATTTGCGTTAACATTCGATGGCTGCCGAGACAAGGTTGGAGATGTGCAGTTGCAAATCAACGAACAGTTCCTTAGTCTAGCCACCGGTCTGCGTGTTGTCGGACAGAGATGGTCAAAGAACTATAAAGTAGAGGATGTCCCGTGGACATTACTCTTTCAGTCATGAAGAGTGAGCTCTTGTGACAAGGGTCTGCCTGCAAATATGCTAAAGCAAAGATGGCACGACTTGCTGATGATAACTAAACAATTCATCACTTGCGAGGGCAGGTATGGTCTCGTTTTCATGTATCACCTTCGGCTTCTTATGGTTTTCATGGGTTTTGAACTTAACATGCCTCACTACCTACATAGGAGTTTGTTTAAAATGTCCAAAAAGTATAAACACAACCAGGCCGATACCAGCCTCTTCCATTTTGGGTTAATCAAAATGCTTATGGTTTATGAGTTGGGGTTACGTCGTGACTGTTGGAGTGTTTTTCTCAGTCGTAATGGTTTTGATGAATCAATCCCACCACAGGTTGAAAAACCTGTGGTGAGCGAAAGCAAACCTATCCCCCCTGTGTCTTACAGCGCTCTCCTACCCAAACCCCTACCCTAGCCATTTATTGACCTACCCATTTCTATTACCGAGTATGTGGAAAAGGTTAAACCTGTGGCTAAAAAGCCCAAGACCAAACCTAATGCCAATTCTAAAGGCAAGAAGAATGCCCGGTTAATCTCTCGCATGGCAAGAAACAAACCAAAGGCACCTGTTAACCCTGATCCTATTATGCTCAGTGAAGATTCTGACTCGAAAATTGAGTGCTTCCTAGCAAGCGAGCATCCCTATTCCAAGGGTCTGTGTAGTAAACCAGCATATGATTTTGTGAAGAACCTACCCCCTTGTTTACGAGATGATCCAAATTATCCCGGCATCAAAATGCCCTGTGAAACCCCTGGTGACTCGTTGAAACCCCCTCCTGTTCCATCTCAACTAGCAATTCCACCATGTGATCAGTGTGGTGCATGGATGGAAAGGTATTACATTGATGTGCCAATGCTGCAATCCAAAATTCACGATCTGGAAGACCAAGTTGCAAAGCTCACTAGTCAAAAGGCAAAGATGCCATCCACGGATAAGAAGCAACGAACGACTGGTTCGATTTTGTTAAAAAACGTGGAGTCTGCTACAACGGTTGTAAACTCAAAGCTGGCATAGTCTGAACAGTCATACTGGTATGATTATCACTTGTTTATATGATGAACTCACAGCTCTATGTATAGCATCAATCTGAAATTGTTTAAGAAGCATGCATTATTGTATATAAGTTTGTTTTGATTAATCGAATTCCCGAATTATCTTTGATTGGATTTGGTTTTGGTTCGATCAATCATACGATAGATTTGGTTGTTTTAATTTTGTTTCAATTGAATACTCTGTCTAAACACAGGCTACTTCTGTTATTTAACTTTCAAACACAGTCAATATTTGATTCGAATTGGTGATATTCTAGATGACATGGTTGGCAATTGTAGTTAATTGATGTGATTTTATATCTTATGAACAATTCGAATACCATCCTGTTAAGATGTAACCAATTTGAGAATAGATGTAAGTTATAATTGTTGTATCCAACTATTCGATTTGCATGATATGGTTTGACCGTGTTTGCAGCTCGGTTCATATTGCAACAAATATATTGTTTCAATTTGATTTGCAGAATGTGAATGATCATGCCCAGAATAGTGACTTGTTTCTATTTTTAACACAGTTACGATCTGCTCTGATTGTTACTCGGTCTATGATTATTACTCTTGTCGATGGTTACGATCACTATGCGATCCTATCTGTAGACTGTGTAAATACTCACATCGTAACTGTCTTTCCATATTTGACTGAAACGACATGAATTTTATGAATATCGTTATAGCTGTAACAAATCTATTTTGTGTTCAGTTGTGTCGATTATAATTATGTTGTGGCATATCATATCTTATATGATTTGATTCACTGCTTAATTTCGTTTGATACGAAACAGGCCTGTCAAGATTTGACCATGTTTTATGGTAACTGAAAACAGAGCATTCTTTACTCTGTTTTGATTGCATTCATTTTGATATTGTTTAATTTGAATGATGATTTTAATTGAATCACTAGTAATTCGTTTTGATGATTATTAGAAGAAAATTAAAATTGGATTTGATTTCTTTTAAGATTTTATTTGGTTGCTATCTGATCCTGTGTGCTATTTTAGACTAGCTACAGAATCATATGATTCTGTAGCTAGGTCTGTAGGATCATTTTTTTTGTATTTTGTTACTGAAATATCCTTCTAATTTGATATTTGTGTCCTATTGTAGGTAAATTCGAATTGCAATTGAGTTTATGAGCAGTTGGAGGATATCTCAAGGATTTCACTTGCATTTTAGTTGCTTAGTTTAGGAGATTTTGGGATTTTTCCCTGATTATGTAAAACTGTTTGATAATTATCCACAGGGATGTTTTACCCTGTGGAGAGACTTATATAAACTCATGATTTTTGTAATAATGTTCATCCTCATTCGTGGGAGAACAAGGATATGGAGTTCTGATACAGACTGGAGCAGAATTGATGTTTTGTCACAGCTTTAGCTTCTCAATATATCGACATATTGTTTCATGTTTTGTATATCATTTTGTCTATGATTTATGACTACTTTAGCTATCTAAATCAAATGCAAATGATATAATTTGATTACTGTTATCCATATCTTGTCTTTTCCAAATAGATAAAAGACATAGCAATTGTTTATTCAGTTTGTGAATGACAGTTTTATCTTCTTCATAGATTGAATTGTTATATATAAGTCCTTGCATAACAGGTTTCCCTTATTGCGGGAATTTATAATCATAAGATTGTTATGATTTACTTTTATGTCTTGTTTGTCCTGTAAAACACTTCAAGAAGCAGCACAGCCAATCGTTTTCGAGAAGCTTATGGACTAACCGGTGCGAATTTCTTCCTCCGACCAGCTTGGAAGTCATCATACACAGGGCAGACTTGGAGCGTTTCCAGGTCAATTAGTTTGTTGTTTACTGTTTTCATTAAGTCGTTTAATTTAGATATAATTTTAATTAGATTTATATTAGATTGTTTAATTTCAGTAAAATATATTAGATTGTTTAATTTCAGTAATGTTTAGTTCTTTTTCATAAAATATAAAAATCAAAAAGAGATTCTTGGTTTTCTTAGGGCAGTAATCAATTGAGTTTTGCAGGTTTTAATTATATCTGTAGGTTGTTCATAGTGTATATTTGTGAATAAGTGATATTGCAACTGATAATTAGATAGTTGATTTGAGTTATTAATTAGTAGTTTGTAGATAGAATATTTAGAATAGTTTATATTTAGTATATTAATTCTTTTTTTGTTTTATTAGTTTTTAGTTTCCTTTATTTTAGTTAGTTTCTTGTATTTAGTTATAGTTTAGTTTGTTTTATTCACTTTAGTTAGATTACTTAGCTCAGATCATTTCTCTCTTTGGTTTTCATAGAAGACCTTAGAGCAGCCAACGGAGCCGTTAAACTTGTCAGGGTGGTCCATTCCAAACGGCTTGGGTTATTTAGACAACCCCGGACCGGTTCCACTCTCCCAGTTGATGGACGGTCAGTTTCGCCTGTCAACAATTACTAGGAAAAACATCCTTCACTCATCATCCATGCAAAAAAAAGTAGGGCATGAGGATCTATAGGTCTATTAACACTGAAGTGATGAGCGTCGATCCAGCTCCTGGATGATTGTTCAGGCGTGGATTGATGATCAAGGGATGAGGACGAAGTAAAACACAACTCTTCACAATAAATCAATAAAACCAATAGGATAGTCAAAAAATTCAGGGATCGAATGCCAAGGGAATCAAGTCAAGCAGCGAGCTTAAGGCTATGGCGAAATTTAAGTTCTTGATTAAAAATCTAAGTCAACACTTTCTTCACCCAATTAAAGTACATAAATGAAAGCGTAAGTTCAATATTAATCTACCATGCAAAATAAAAGCATGCATACAATAGCCCAAGTCACCTTCTCCAAGTCCATGTCCCATGCACTTCATGCAGCTCCCTCTTGCTGACAGCTATGACTTCAACAGTACCTCCCAACCAATTCTAGGGGTACTCTTCTTCCCCCTTAGCCCCCCGAGCCACAAAGGGACCACACACTAAAATAGAGAAAAACTAGCTTCCAGCGCACCTCCCAAAGCCGAGCTACCACTCTTCACCGAGTTGGGTATCCCAACTCCCACAAGATAAGTCAGTCAAGTCAAAAATCCTACAGCGTAACATTATGCATACAAGGAGAGATCCATCCTCCTCCTCCTCCTCCTCCTCCTTCGCCCTCCTTTATATAGATTTTCTAAGTCATTTCTTTCCCAATTTCCCATTTAATTTAATGTTCAATAATTTAATTTAGAAAAATCCTCCCTGTACATGTGTCACCCACCCCCTTCGTTGCACCAGAAATTAATTTCATTAAATATTTAATTACTCCTATTTTCCTCAGACACCTAAAATCATTCCTAGAATCGCTCCTAGGTGTCCCAATATTGCCTTACACATTTTAATGACTTACCCCCTTACTAATTTACTAGTTGAGTTCAATTTAGAATGTTCTTAAAGGCAAGATTCCTTACTAAGTTAGTCATTATTCTTTTTCCTTATGTTTCCCTTTCTCTTTATGTTTCCCCCTTTTTCCCTTAGTTTCCTAATTCTTTTAAATTTCCCTCTTTCCCTTTTTATCTAAAACTCAAATTAGCAAGTGTAGGAAAATACCCTTTTCCCCTTTTTATTTTTAATTAATAACTTTTTAATTAACATAAGTAACAAAACAATCATTTATGTTTTTGTTAAAAGGTAATCCCCCAAATTAATTTCCTTTTTAAAAATTAATTGAATGGATTACCCCCTTCTCATCACATGTTTAATGATGATTATTAGTATTATTTATTGTTTTTTTTTCTACCACCAGTATCACTTAGACCTAGATTTTATTTTCCTAGGATGGGTGACATTTTATTAGGGAAATTATTTTTAAATCTTTCTTATCACATTATTCATTCTAAGGCCATCTAGGTTTATTCACTTATTAGTTAACAGTGCGATGTGCCCTTCAAGACACACTAGGTGCTCCAAGGGTGCCACTCGCCCCATTCTGCTTCCCTTGCACGAAGTGCCCTTTAGGATGCACTATGTGCTCCAAGGGTGCCACTCGCCTCTTTCTATTTTTATTGTGCGATGTGCCCTTCAGGATGAACTACATGCTCCAAGGGTTCCACTCACCTCTCTCCATTTTTCTTGCATGATGTTCCCTTCAGGACACACTATGTGCTCCAAGGGTGCCACTTGCCTCTTGACTGACTTGGTAGACATAAAAAACCCTTGGAGTCAATACTCCGTCAGGTGATCTTGTGGGATATTGAGGGCCTCTAAGGAATAAGGCCCCTACCTTATTTCACGCCCCTTAGAATCATCGTGAGTGACTGTCGCAGTCTGCCCTCATGACATTGTGGGTCTTCTCGAACTAAGTAATCATTAACCTATAGTTTGAGCCACGACGTGAGTTCTAGTAGGCTGTGGGAGGGTTGTTTTCCACACCTCTCCCTCAATGTATTTGGTATTCATGTTTCACCCCTCTACTCCACATGTGAGTCTAGTCGGCAAGCTATCATCAACCTGCATCATCAACGAATCATGTCAGAATAAAATCCATAATCATAACATCTAATAAGATGAAAATATGTCATATATACAACAATCAAACCCTAATAGTCCACTCGCTGACTCGATCTGTAGTCTAAGGGTTTCTTCGATGCCTCAGCATCCTCGAGGTCCAAATACTTCACACTCAGAAGAACTAAGTCAATAGCACCTGTCTAAGTCAATATAGAAAAATAACATACAATCACATCCATAATGCCTCATAATCACAATCAACGACCAATAGTATAATAATCCGGATCACTTGCAAGAAAGTGTCCTCAAAGAATAAGTTTTCTCAATGTGTGCAAGAGTGAGATGTTACATACACCCCCTCTTGGTCTAAACTTTGTCCCTAATTTTCACAGTATATAAGTGTCAAAATAATGGGTATCACAATGTCATAAGTCTATCTGTCAAACAAAAATGGAAAGTGCTAGTGCATATCATATGCGTCCTCCCAGGTCATCGAGTGCAGACTATAGTTATCCCACTCGAACTTGACCTCATCTACCGTTCACTATCGTAGCTATTGAATGCGATGATCCAGGATGCGGATCGGCTCAACTATGAGTGCCCCCTCATTCGATACCTGCAAGGAACTCATGTCAATAACATGTGTAGGATCACTAATATAATGTCTCGGAACATATACGTCAAAAACATCATGCATACGCCTCAATGAATCGGGCAAGGCTAGTCGATAAGTCACGGGCCCCTTTCTCTCCACAATCTCAAAAGGTCCCACGAACCTAGGAGAGAGTTTATCTCCCTTTCCAAACTTGATCAAACTCTTATGCAGTTTTACCCACAAGAATAATCGATCGCCAACTTCGTAACTATAGTTTACATGGTGTGCATCGGCATAACTCTTATGTTGATCCTACGCTTCTTTGATCCTTGGTCTTATTGTTTTCATTTGATATTCCATTTCTTGGATCACTTGTAGTCCCACCAGGACCCTATCCTCAATTTGATCCCAACTCAAGACATCCGACATGGTCGCCCATAAAGAAACTCGAAAAGTGTCATCTTAATGGTGCTTTGGTAACTATTGTTATAAGCGAATTCTACCAGTGGAAATAATTCTTCCCAATGATTTTGTTGGTCCATCACATACATGCGCAACATGTCTTCCAAGACTTGGTTCATTCGTTTGGTCTTCCTGTCTATCTCAGGGTGATATGCAGTACTAAAGTTAAGTTGGGTTCCCAAGGCCTCTTGGAAACTAGTCCAAAATTGTCCAGTAAACACAAATCCTCGATCAGATATAATTCTCTTAGGCATGCCATGCAGCCTCATAATCTCACTGATGAAAATTGTAGCTATGTCAGGTTCCTGATACGTCGTACACATAGGAATAAAATGAGCACCCTTCGTTAGAGTTTCGACTACAACAAAAATCAAGTCGTGTTTCCTTGCCGTCAGTGGCAATCCAACAATGAAATCCATAGAAATGACCTCCCATTTCGATTCTGGAATAGTGTGTGGCTGTAGTAATCCTACTAGATGTCTGTGTTTAGCCTTTACCTACTGACATTCTAGACATATGGCCACATAGTTGATTATGTCTGCCTTCATTCCTTTCCAAAAGAATAAGGGTTTAAGGTACGCCCTCATCTTCGTGACTGCTAGATGATCCATGTCCACTGCTCTGTGAGCCTCGTTTAGGACCAAAATCCTCAACTCATCATTCGTTGGTACATAAATATTACTTTTAAACCTCATTAGTCGATCATCATCAAATGTAAAATCCTTCAAATCCAGTTACCATCATTGTTTTTTGTCCGATAAAATCCTTGACCTCTTCGTACCAGTCATCGTCACACTGTAAAGTTAGAATCCTTTCATGTAGATTCATCTGAAGGGAAACACTGAAAATATTTGTGGTCTCCAACTCAATGCATCTGCCACTCGGTTCACTATTCCTTTTATGTAAGTAATCTCGAAGTCGTACTCACTAAGAAATTTTGACCAACACCGTTGTCGCGCGTTTAGGTCACTTTGCGTAAAGATATGTTGTAGTCCAGAGTGATCTATCTTTAGTTCAAATTTTCATCCAACAAGGTAGTGTCTCCAAACCTTCAAGGAATATACAATGGCTAACAAATCCAAATCATGCGTCACATATTTCTCCTCATGCCTTCTCAGTTTCCTCGAGATGGAAGCGATCACTTGATTGTCTTGCATCAAGACTCCACCTAAGACTTCCTTGTATGCATCAGTGCATACCAAGAAGTCTGCGTCCATGTCAGGGACCCTTAGTATCGGTGCTATTCTCGACAACTCCTTGAGCCTCCAAAATTCTTTCATGCATTTCTCGGTCCAAACAAACTTCTTGCTCTTCTTCTTCAATTCTATGATTGGATTTTCTATCTTCAGAAATCTCTCGACGAACCGTCGATAGTATCTTGCTAAACCCATGAAGCTACACACTTCTGGGACATTCTTCATCACAGGCCATTCCACAATAGCCTCGACCTTTGTTGGATCCATGGCGATACCTTCGTCGAAGATGACATTCCCTAATTAGTGAATCTTCGATTGATAAAACGAGCATTTGGACAATTTCCCATACAATTTGTGCTCTCGCAAACACTGTAGTACCAAGCGTAAGTGCTCGTCATGCTCCTCCATCATCCGAGAGTAAATCAAAATATCATCAATGAATACTCGGACGAACTTGTCCAAGTATTCGTAGAGCACCCCGTTCATCAAATTCATAAATACCCTAGGGGCATTCGTCAATCCAAATGGTAAACAAATAAACTCATAATGTCCAAACATTAGCTTAAAGACGGTCTTATGGATCTCATCCTCCTTGATCTGCAACTCCTGATACCTTGATCTCAAGTTGATTTTTGAAAACACTGTCACACCTTTCATCTGATCAAATAGATCATCGATCCTTGGAAACGGGTACTGATTCTTGATTGTTTCCTTGTTCAATTGATGGTAGTTAATGCAGAGTCTCCATGACCCATCCTTATTTCATATGAAAATAACCGGCACACCCCACAGTGAAACACTCGGACATATAAGTCCTAGGTCCGACAATTCCTTCAGTTGCATTCTCAACTCCCGTAACTCTGGGGTTGACATACGATAAGGCATTCTCGCTATTGGTTCAGTCCCCAGTTTTAGGTATATGGTAAAATCAAATTTCCTCTCCAACAACATCCCAGGTAACTCCTCCGGGAAGACATCCGAAAACTCCCTTACCACAAGAAGGTGTTCTAGACCTTCCACTACTCCCTTCTCATTTAACGCAATGATCGCATAAAGGTTACATCCCTTGCGCATGCTATTCCGTAGTTGCAAGGAAGAGATGAACCTCAGGGAAACTCTCTGGTTTCATCCTACAATCACGCATTTTTGTCCCTCATCATCGACCAAGCTCAATCGTTTCCTCTTACAATTGAGTATCACCTCATGCGATTCTAACCAGTCCATACCGATCACGACGTCATAAGATCCTAAGATCATGACGTATAGGTTGGCCCTGGTGAAAAACTGTCCCAGGTTAAGGGTACAACCCGTAAAATTTTCTCCAAACCTTTGTTTGGATCTCGAAGCCATCTCTACAATGATAAACTCATCCTTTCCAACTGCCTTTACCTTAATCCTTTTTAACGCTGCACCAGAAATGAAACTTTCAGTAGCACCGGGATCTATCAAAATAGTAAAGGTTTGGTCAGCGATGGTACCTGACGTCTCGAGCATAGTCAAGTGGTGCTCTACCTAGAGGTTATTCATCGCTGCATGAATCCGATGGGCCTTGTGCAAATCTCCAACGGTAGTGGGTTTGAATCATCCAGATGCTCTGACCCCTTCCTCTGGGTTGTAACATTGGTAATGTGGCTCCCCAAAATCCAACACACTTTCTTCGGTCCAACATTTCTTGTACCCGAAGTAGAAGCTGAATTCTAACAATAAGTCCCAACTCAAACTTCTTCACCCTAAGTTTCTTGGTAAATTGGTGCGAAGCATACCGAAGAAGCTCCAAAATGGGCCTCGTACTCGAGCACCATGCGGTCGCCTTGTCGCAAGGCGTTGAACTGGTTGAGCTGATGCTCAATGAATTCCTCTGTTAGGTACCTCTCTCGAAACTGTTCCTTGAATAGTTCCCATGACAGGTCATCGAAGACCATGTTCAAATGTGGTAGACGCCTCTTCCGCCATAGAAGATCGCTCCCCTTCAGTTGAAATACCACCATGTGGACCTTCATTCTGGAGGTCATCATGAAGCATGAAGCACCACACCTTTCTCTACAGTTGTGCCTCGACGACACAGTCGTCCGCGACACTCATGGACTCAAGAAGTCAAATATCTTGAGTTCTCGATAGATGCTAATGGTACTAGCTACGGTGCGTTGTGGACCCTAAGTGGTACATGAACCCTGGTCTCATCTCAGTACAAATGGTGGATAAAGGCCCTTTGACATTCCTTGGAAGGGCCTTTTCAGACCATTATCATCCCTTACAACAATCGAATGCAACCCAAGGACTTGTTCTTCCCCTTGGGGGTTCGACTTCGAGGGTGTGGGAACTTCTAGAGGCATCACACCTCCTTCCACAGCACCATGTTGCGAACCTCTGTGGAGTCCTCTAAATGAGGTCACTGCATGGACATGTTAAGGTTTTTAAATAATGCAAGGGTTAAAACTCACGGGTTTACTGCAGTGAAAAGCCTAGCAATCCATAGTCACAGGGTTGAACCCACTCTGATACCATATGTAACGAACTCCATCGTTATGACTACCAACAAAGCAAGGAGTAAGATTTTTTTTGTTTTCAGGAAGTAAGGTGATGATGACACAGTTAACCACCCAACCCGATGAAGAACACACACATGCAGGTCAGACCACAGACAACAACGACTCTTCACAGTGGCACATTGAGAAACTAGGCGAAACATGTGTGGATCAAGGAGGGAATGACTGCCCACCCGACACAACAACACAATGCCTACAAGCCAAAGGAAAACGTCAACAACTTGACACAGTGGCTTCGACGACCAGGAACTAGAACCCTATGTTGTGCAAACCAAGCGCCTTAAGGTGTTACAAAACCAAGTCCCAACAACCGCTACAATGAACAATGCCACCATCAGGAGCCACAGACTCCGGTCGACTTATCAGTCACCTCTATCCTTTAGGACGCACAATGAACCCATCATCAGGGATCATGTTGTCGCTAGGTGAGAGGTGTGACATCAACTGCGGCTCAACAATGTAACTATACCCTCAACACCAACTAAAACCACATGCTAGGAAATCAAAATAACTAATTAAACACCTAATGACTAACCCCAACACCCAAACAACAAGTCAACAAGGAAGCTATGACATTCCAACAACACAATTATTTCCTTGCACAAAAAATCAATCTGTACATACTAAATGATTAATACTAAGACAAAATCTCATTGTAACTAATTTCCCAAGCCGATATCAGATAAGTGTTCCTAAAGAGGGAATTGCTATCCTTTAACTAGAGACAAATAGTAAAATGATAACTATCGATTAGGTCTCGTCTAAATACTTGTTCCTAACTGTAAACATTATTGATAATGTCCTTTAAATAACAAAAGATGAAACATAGCACATCTAGTAAATTAAATTTAAATGGTTTTAAAAATCAGAACTGAATATCCCAATCCCTAGATTACTTAATACTATGTTGTCAATAGTAATTAATATCTATTATAAGGTATGTGTTACTATGTTGTTTAAATTTTCCATGGTTAACAAGTATAAAATGAATTAAGTAAAAGTTAAACTATAATCTCCATCATGAAGGATAAGGTGTTTATTCGTTGTTGGTTGAGTAATTATTGGCTGTATGAGTTTTCCAGGTAAATTTCTATTCTGATTTACAATCGCTATCATATTTTTGCTAGGGGGGGGCGGTTTGTTATCATACCCAATAAATACTTGTCTATTTAAAGAAAAAATCATTCCCTAGTAGATACGGTCGGATATAGAGTGAATCTATCGCTTACATAACAACTAGAAAATAAAAGGAATTATTGTCTATTAATTAAAAACGTGGTCTGACATATCGAAAATCCGTATATACATATCACAAGAAAAACCTACCATAAAGAAGTTGTCCCATGCATTCACACTGTCCAAAAAAAAATGACAATCTAGGTTATGGGTTAGAGCCATCAATTCACTGTCAGACGAGGCTAGAGCATAAGAAATTGATGTGGATTAATAAAAACGCAGACATTGTGGGATATCTGACACCTCAAATGCAGGCATATAGGAAGTAAAACACAACCGAGTGAAGATGACATAGTCACATATGGAAGAAAATTGTTGAAGATCAGGGTCAAAACACAATCATTTTCAAGAAAAAAAACGCATTCTATCTTATGGTAAAAACACATTTAAGCTCAGGGTAAAAACACCATCAATCTCAAGATAAAAACCTAGTCCATCTTGTCGTAAAAACGCATTCAAGCTCAAGGCACAAACACAATCAATCTCAAAATAAAAACGCTTTCCATCTTATAGTAAAAATGCATTTAAGCTCAGCGAAAAAACACAATCAATCTCAAAATAAAAACACTTTCCATCTTACAGTAAAAATGCATTTAAGCTCAAGGTAAAAACACGATCAATCTCAAGATAATAAAGTAGTCATTATTTCATCCAAATGCAGAGGCATGAATTTACTATCAATCAAGGTATAGACTTGTTGTTTATTAATAAAAGAGAATTCGAGGTAATGTTGTTTATTAAATACGAAATTGATGGTATACATTAATGTTGTCCATTAAATATTGATGCCTTCTAAATGCACGTGCTATCTTTTAAATAAATCACTACAAATAACCAGTGAATTCGCTAAGCCACGACATTGTTGATCCATCAATACATAACAAAAATTGCAGACATAATCAATGGATAACCTAGAAAAAAAATAAAAAATGATAACGTTATCATAATGAAATACATTTGTCGTCTAGAATGGTAAGTTTGCAGTCTAAAGCATGACAAATTCGCAGTCCAATATGAGGGTAAATTGCTAACTATAAAATGGTAAATCGTGGTCAAGTAGAAGGTAAGTTGTTGTCGATAAAATGGTAAAACACAGAGTTAAATAAAAACTCAGAGGGTACTATGCGGTTTGTGGAGAGGAATGAAAACAATAGAAGAATTACTCAATCACAAGAAGGCACAACGACTATCGATCATCCAAGAACAATCAACAGGGGTAGATGATTGGGAAAAACATCCTTCGTTGATCATCCACGCACAGAAAAGTAGGGCATTAGGATCTATAGGTCTATTAACACCAAAGTGACGACTGTCGATCCGACTCTTGGCCGACTGCTTAGGCATGGACTGATGATCAAGGGATGAGGATGAATTAAAGCATATCTCTTCACAATAAATCAATAAAACCAATAGGACAGTCACAACATTCAGGGATCGAATGCCAAGGGAATCAAGTCAAGCAGCGAGCTTAAGGCTATGGGGAAATTTAAGTTCTCGATTAAAAATCCAAGTCAACTCTTTCTTCACCAAATTAAAGTACATAAATTAAAGCGTAAGTTCAATAGTAATCTACCATGCAAAATAAAAGCATGCGTACCATATCCCAAGTCGCTTGATCCAAGTCGTTTTCCCATGCGCTCTGTATAGCTCCGGCTTTCCAACCACTGTGAATTCACTAGTACCTCCCAGACAATGCTAGGGGTACTCTTCTTCCCCCTTAGCCCCCCGAGCCACAAAGGGGCCACACACAATAAACTAGAGAACAACTAGCTCCCATCTCACCTCGCAAGGTCGATCTACCACTCCTCACCGACCTGGGTATCCCAACTCCCACAAGATAAGTCAGTCAAGTCAAAAATCCTACAGCGTAATGTTACACATCCAAGGAGAGATCCATCCTCCTCCTCCTCCCTCCTTTATATAGAGTTTCTAAGTCATTTCTTTCCCAATTTCCCATTTAATTTAGTGTTCCATAATTTAATTCAGAAAAATCCTCCCCGTACATGTGTCACCCATCCGCTTCGTTGCACCAGAAATTAATTTCATTAAATATTTAATTACTCCTATTTCCCTCAGCCAACTAAAAACATTCCTAGAATCGCTCCAAGGTGTCCCCATATTCCCTTACACATTTTAATGACTTACCCCCTTACGAATTTACTAGTTGAGTTCAATTTAGAAAGCTATTAAAGGCAAGATTCCTTAGTAAGTTAGTCATTCTGCTTTTTCCTTATGTTTCCCTTTCTCTTTATGTTTCCCCCTTTCTCCCTTAGTTTCCTAACTCTTTTAAATTTCCCTCTTTCCCTTTTTATCTAAAACTCAAATTAGCAAATGTAGGAAAATAACTTTTTCCCCTTTTTCTTTTTAATTAATAACTTTTTAATTAGCATAAGTAATAAAACAACCATTTCCCTTTTTGTTAAAAAGTAATCCCCCAAAGTAATTTGATTTTTATAAATTAATTGAATGTCTTACCCCCTTCTCATCACATGTTTAATTATTATTATTATTATTATTTATTATTATTTTTTTATTGTTTTTTTTTTCTACCACGAGTATCACTTAGACCTAGATTTTATTTTCCTAGGTCGGGTGACATTTTATTAGGGAAATTGTTTTTAAATATTTCTTGTCACATTATTCATTCTAAGGCCATCTAGGTTTATTCACTTATTAGTTACCAGTGCAATGTGCCCTTCAAGATGGCCTAGGTGCTCGAAGGGTGTCACTCACATCATTATGTTTCCCTTACGTGACGTGCCCTTCAAGATGCACTACGTGCTCCAAGGGTGCCACTCGCCTCTTTCCATTTTTCTTGCACGAAGTTCCCTTCAGGATGCACTACATGCTCCAAGGGTGCAAATTGCCTCTTTCCATTTGTCTTATGCGATGTGCCCTTCAGGACGCACTACGTGTTCCAAGGGTGCCACTCGCCTCTTGACTGAATTGGTAGACATCAAAAACCCCTAGAGTCAATACTCCGTCAGGTGATCTTGTGGGAGACTAAGGGCCTCTAAAGAGTAAGGCCCTTTCCTTATTGCCCACCCCTTAGAATCATCGTGAGCGACTGTCGTATTCTACCCTCACGACATCGTGAGTCTTCTCGAACTAGGTAGTCATTAACCCTCAGTTCGAGCCACGACAGGAGTGCTAGTAGGTTGTGGTAGGGATGTTGTCCACACCTCTCCCTCAACGTCTCTAGTAGTCGTGTGTGACCCCTCTACTCCACAAGTGACTCTGGTCAACAAGCTATTGCCATCCTACATCATCAATGAATCATGTCAGAATAAAATCCATAATCATAACATCTAATCAGATGCACATATGTCATATATACAACAATCAAACCCCAATAGTCCACTCCCTGACTCGATCTAGAGTCCAAGGTTTTAATCAGTGCCTCAGTATCCTCAAGGTCCAAATCCTGCACACTCAGGAGAACTGAGTCAATAACACCTATCTAAGTCAATACAACAAAATAACATATAATTACATCCATAATGCCTCATAATCATAATCAACGACCAATAGTATAATAATCTGGATCACTTGCAAGCAAGTTTCCTCAAAGAAGAAGTTTGCTTAGTGTGCGCAAGAGCGGGATGTTACATGTGTAAAATTTATATATAGACACACCTGTGCACATCCCTTGATGGATTATATTCACGGCTTAGCACCATTTTGCACCATTCAACAACGTGTTCAGTATATTCAAATCGATCGGCATAAGGGTTCATCTGATACCTTCGAAGTGCTTGTTTTACACATGCCCCTGCACCGTCGTGCTCTCATTTTCCATGACTAGTCTCAAAACAATTCCAACAATGTGTAATGTTTGATTTTTTAAGAAGATGACATAAACAATAGAATGATCGTGAATATTTGAACTGACCCACACACCCATCTGACCATATCCAATGTTGATCGAATCCGATTTCATGTTCTTTCAATGAATCATAAAATTTATCAAAACAATGTTGTACATAATGTGTGTCGTGTGCTCGATCATCACTTATATAAAAGTGATATTCTTTAATAACATGTCGATTGTCTTTGGTGATTTCTATATTATCAAGACTCCATTGAGCATGTCTATATATAACATGGAAAAATATTGTGACTTGATCAGAATGATAATATTCACTTTGTATTTCTTTTTGTGCAGTGAATGTGTAATTCTATGCAAAATCTACTATAGGCAAAATTTTCCCTGGTGGAAACACTTCACGGGATTGTTTGAATTGTAGGTTTTTTCATCTAGCTCTATGTGAATGCTTGGTGTATTTATAAATTTCTTCCTCAAACTTCTTCAAAAAATCTATCACACACATTTTATCTACTTTCAAATCAATCCTTTTGGAAATAACATTTGAAGAATGTGGAGCCGTGTTGTTGATATATTCATATCTCTTCCAATTGACTGTTATATTATAAAATGATTGATCATTCATATCAATATGATACTTTGAATGAAACAAACTTAGATTTCCGCAACAATCACATTTCTTTCCACCAACACATTTTTTTTGTAAAATAAATCATCATCTTCTCTTTCACATAGAATTTCAGATATATAAAAGCACAGAATGTGGAAGGAGGAGTTGAAATTGGCCATAAAGTTTTACCAAAATCCAAAAAAATGTCGTAATACAACTCAAATTCCACATGATAATGACAACAACAAGTTTCATGAACAACGATGGGTCTAACAAACCATGGTTTTTGTTTCACAAATGTATTGATGGAAATTTTAACTTCTTTGTGGTCTTCTTTGAAATTATTGAACAATTCTATTTGTGTCATTGGAAATATATGCTTTGGATGTTCTTCATATTTTTTTCGTGTTATTCTTCGTCGCAACACATACCTTGTATGTGGTGAAACACGAGATTCTTCCAACCAACAATTACGGGCCAATTATTTAACATTTTTTGCAAGTCTATCTTTGTAGGGTTGTCTAGAAATCACTGTCCAACAAGCCAATTCATCATTTGCATCTATTTGCAATCGAAATTTTCTATGTTTGTGCAATTTTTTTCTTGTCGTTCCCATCGTTTGTTTCATGTGTCGTGTCAAACGATATTTTATATTGCTATATGAAACAATTTTTGTTTGTATCACTCTACGTGCAACACTGACATCTTTTTTTTGAGATTTTCCAAAAGATTTTAATACACTAGTTATATTGTCAAAGACATTATGTTTCACCTTTGTATCCTTTGTCAAATTTTGAATACCTAATAATGATGTAGCTTCTTTTAACTTTCTTGACATTATTAGACCAAGTAAAAGTTGAGATTGTACTATTCCTGATTCATCTTTGAAAAAACTATTATACATATTCTTAGTTCGATATCTTATATAATGCTTATCTTTTTTTTCCCAAATTTGTCAGTGTTAACATTTTCTAATATTTCATCATCAATGTTGATAGATTCTCCTGCATATTTGAATTTAAAGTTTATATTAAAAAAAACCCCGAAAATAAATTCACTAAACTATATATACAAGTGTTCATCTTGTATTATCTGAATTTATGTACATACCTATAGGTGATTCGTCTTTTGCTTCAATTTCAGTTTCAACGTCTTCTTCGACATTATGAGACAAATCTATTTATGTTTTTTGAAAAATGATGCAGGAGCATCTCCAACATCAAGCGAGCCAGTGCAGAGATAATCGGACAGCTGGACAAGCCAACACAAATTTTGAAAACACTTTGGGATTGTTGCGCAAATCTTAAATGAGCCATTAAGATGAGGCGCACTTGTATATTGTAAATGGACCTTGAAAAGATTGCTCTCATCCTTAGTAGGTAGAGGCATTTAAGATAGTTAATGCAGGTAGATAAAATTTTAATTCTAGATTAGACTGCTTGAGAGCGCAAGAGGGAAACCGGATATAGACACCCTCATTGTGCATTTGCAACAGGATGGAAGATTATGAGCATTTGTGTAAGAAGAAAACAGGAGATAAGCAGAGAGATGCATAAGAACACCCATGTACAGACATTTGAATTAATAGAAGAAGCTTTGATTCAAATTCATGGTTTTGTGTCTGTTCTCTGTGTATTGATGTTCATATGCTCATGAATGTTTGCTTCATGTTATACATTTTCTTATATGTTGTGTATGTGATTTCATGTTGAGTTTGGAATCTAAAAGGAAGAAGGAATGAGTTTCAATTGTTTCTCTATTTGAGCCAGAGAATTCCTGCAAGGAGTGCAGTTGAAGTGTCCGCAAGGAGTGCATTGACAGAGGGTTCAAATAGCGATATCTTTTGTTCTCATTCATCCCAAAGGTGCAGCTGGGCACAGGATCCATGCAAGGAGTGTGTAGGCCGAGCGAAGTTCAGGGTTGCGGACCTGAGCGAGAATTGAAGGACTGCTACTGCAAGTGTGCGCAGGGTTGAAGGGACTTCAACACTTAGACGTGGTTGGAGGTTTGCCACAAGGAGTGCGTGCAAGAGTTTTCTGAAGGACTTGAAGGTCGTGGGAAAGCTCAGGAAGGATAAAGCCTTCAAATTGGTTGAAGGACAACAAAGAGGAGTTGTGCCTTGGAAGTTTATAGAAGCATCGCAAGTTTGCACGCAGGGGGGACGAGTTGGTGAAAGAACACTTAGTCATTTCGCAGGTTTCATTAGGAGAAGCGGACGGTCGGAATTCTCTGAGGAGAGTTCGCAAATCTCCGTGAGCCATTAGATCTTGTAGAGGTGCAGGGGAGATATGACGACGTATTCCCAGAAGGTTCAAAGCTCAGGAGGGGTAGAGTCATTGATCAGGGCCACGAGGACCGTCAGATTTGCACACAGAATCGTATATCGGGGTTTCATGGATTGAAACTCCAAAATATTGCAACGGGAATCGCGATATTGCGATACGCGATATCCAGAAAGGATAAGAGGATAGTGTGGGGGCCACAAGGGTCAGAGTGGAGGACAGGTGGCACAAGCTATCGGATTTTCATGGCGAGAAGGCCCGAAACATTGACATCAGGATTCATGATATAGTGAAATCTGAAATTCCAATGAGGTGACAGGGTGTGGAAGTCAACTCGCGCGTGTGTCAGGTAATCGACATATCACGATTCGGGAGTTAGAGTACCGAGTTGCTTGATATCGTGAGTGGCGAAATCACGACAAGAAAAATTCCGATAAGAGAAGGAGAAGGTCAGCGTTGACTTATATCGGGTATCAAGAATTCGTGGGACCATCGCTCGACCATTGACCTCGCGATACCGCGAAGTCCGATCTCCCGATAAGTAAAAAGGGAGATCCCGAGAGAGAATTTTGTGGGTGCATATTTACTGATAGGGAAATAGAAGAACGTTAAAGTTCTTCGGGCCGTGTGGAAGAGGAGATCCTGTGAGCGGACGTGCCTACGGGCGCGGCTGCATCAGTTTTGGTATCAGAGCATAGAAAGGTTCTTTGCTTTCTGTAGCAGAGAAGAGAATTCACCATGCCACCAAGGAGAGATAGACAATGACCCGATCTAGAGGATAGGGAGATGGTGAGAAGAAGAGGCAGGAAGATGATTGATCTAGTTATGGAGAGACAAATGCGTGATCTCCGAGCAAGACTCAAAGACATGGAGACAGTGCAAAGACGCACAGCCAGTGCAGGGGATCTGAGTGATTCCGAAAGTGAAGTTGAGGCTGAATGAGAAGAGGAAGCTGCAGCCGAAGATGCATCAAACGAGCATTTGATCAGAGCTATTGCCAGGATGGGTGCAAGAGCAAAAATGGATATTCCAGTTTACAAGGGAAACTTGGATGCAGAGGAGATTCTAGATTGGATTAGAGCTCTGGACACATACTTCGACTATGAAGATGTCGAAGAGGACAAGAAAGTTAAGCATGTTGTCACATGCTTGAAGGGACATGCAACATTGTGGTGGGATGAACTACAAGCTGATAGACACTGCAAGAGCAAGCAGAAGATCAAAATCTGGGATAGGATGATCGCAAAGATGAAGGCGAAATTCATCCCCAGGGACTATCAAATCACTCTGTTCAGGAGGATGCAAAACCTAAGACAGAAGTTGATGGCAGTGAAAGAGTACACTGAGAAGTTCTATAAACTGAACATCAAGGTAGGTCATCGGGAAAGTGATGATGAAAAAGTTGCAAGGTATATGAATGGCCTGAGATATGATATCCAGGATGAGATGATCATGGTAACCATCCGAACAGTGGAAGATGCTTATCATATGGCTCTGAAAGCTGAGGAGAAGCTGAGCCAAAAGTAGAGTCAGAGGGACTGAGGTAGAAGTCAGCCCAGAGGTAAGTCAGTTGCACAGGACAAATATCAGAAGCCCAAGGAGGAATGGAAGAAACCTCAGGGTAAAGTAGAGAGAGGTGGAACCTCACAGTGAGGGCCATATGCTGAACAGAGAGGGTAGCATAATGAGCAGAGAGGAGATTATGCTGACAACAACACTTTTCCTCGTATTAGAGGCAGAGGAAGAGGAAGAGGTGGAGTAATCACATGCTTAACGTGTGGAAAGAATGGGCACAATTCTTATGAGTGTCCAGATAAAAAGAAGGACATTGGAGAAGCTCACATTGTCAAAGCTCAGAGGCGGGATGTTGAAGTAGAAGACGCTGAAGGCGGAAGATCACTCATGATGCGAAAAGTCCTTTTGACACCCGAGAAGGAGGTGGAGAGTTCAGTCCAAAGGACCAGACTTTTCAGGACTGCTTGCAAGACCAAGGACAGGGTATGCAAGGTCATCATAGACAGCGGTAGCATGGATAATCTCGTTTCTACAGAGATGGTAGAGAAGCTGGAGATGGAGACGACTGATCATCCAAGCCCATACAGAGTTTCGTGGCTACAGAAAGGACACCAGGTAACTGTCACTAAACAATGTTTAGTTGAATTCAAGATAGGAGGATATAATGATAAGATCTTATGTGATGTTATTCCCATGGATGTTTGTCATCTATTGTTGGGTAGACCACGGCATTATGACAGAAATGTGATTCATGATGGGCGAATGAATACATACACCCTGGAGAAGAATGGGAGGACACACATGTTGCTTTCAATAAAGGATAAGGAGGTGAAGCCTAAAGTAAGAAACACTGTACTTCTCATGAGTGGGAAGGAACTCCTTAATGAGGTTAAGAAGAAGGAGGATCCATAGTTCATTGTGGTCAGAAAACCGAGGATTATTCTGACTAGCACAAGAGTGGATGATTTACCAGAGGAAGTTCAGGAACTGCTGGAAGAGTTCATTGACATTATAGTGGACGAATTACCTCGTTCGTTGCCACCGATTAGGAGTGTGATTCATCACATTGATCTTATACCAGGAGCCAGTTTTCCAAACAAAGCCATTTATAGATTGACGCTGCAAGAGAATGAAGAGGTTAAAAGGCAAGTCCAGGAGTTGTTGGACAAAGGATTGGTCAGAGAAAGCTTGATTCCATATGTTGTTCCAACAGTACTCAGTCTGAAGAAAGATGGAGTCTGGAGGATGTGTACTGACTCGAGGGTGATTAACAAGATAACCATCAGGTACATATTTCCATTGCCGAGGATGGATGATCTGATGGATTGCTTGAGTGGAGAAAAATACTTTTCAAAGATTGATTTAAAAAGCGGATATCACCAGATTCGCATGAGAGAAGGCGATGAGTGGAAGACAACATTCAAAACCAATGAAGGGTTGTATGAATGGCTTGTTATGTCATTTGTCTTAACAAATGCGTCGAGTACCTTCATGAGGTTGATGAATGAAGTCCTGAGGGAGTTCATCGGGAAATTTTTCATTGTGTATCTGGATGACATACTGATTTACAGTAAATCAGTGGCAGAGCATCTGAAGCATTTGGATACAGTGATGCAGAAACTACAGCAGGAGAAGCTATTGATAAATGTGAAGAAATCCTCATTCATGAAGACAAAACTCATTTACTTGGGGTTTGTTATTTCGGCGAATGAGTTGAGGATGGATCCAGATAAGGTGGAAGTGATTAAGAATTGGCCATCACCGAAGAATATCTTTGAGGTGAGAAGTTTTCATGGATTGGCTAGTTTCTACCAAAATTTCATCAAGAATTTTAGTGGAATTAGCGCAGCAATGATGGATACAGTGAAGAAGCGGCATAAATATTTTCACTGGACAACAGAGGATGAAAAGAGTTTTAACTTGTTGAAGAGGAAGATCACAGAACGACCAGTTTTGGTGTTGCCGAATTTCCAGAAGACATTTCAGGTGAAATGTGATGCAAGCGGATTTGCAGTCGGGGCAGTCTTGAGTCAAGAAGACATGCTAATAGCGTATTTCAGCGAGAAGCTGAATGAGGTGAAAGTGAACTACTCCACTTGTGATAAGGAGTTTTATGCTATTATTCAGGCATTGAATAAATGGAGGCATTACTTGATACCCAAAGAGTTTGTATTGTACAGTGACAATCATGCATTGTAGTTTGTGACTCAACAGGAAAAGTTGAATCAGAAACATGTCAAATGGGTTGAGTATATGCAGAATTTCACTTTTGTAATTAAACATATTTCAGGTACTGCTAACAAAGTAGCAGATGCTTTGAGCAGGAAGTGTTTGTTGTTGCAGGAGTTCAAATTCAAAACGTTGGGTTTTGATGATCTCAGGGACATGTACACAGATGATCAGGATTTTGGAGAGGCGTATAAAGCAACTGAGAATCCAGTTATCAGAGACCGAAGCCAATGGATAGAGTACATGATCCAAGAAGGATTACTCTTTAAGGGTAATCAACTGTGTATTCCAAAATGCTCCATGAGGGAGAATTTGCTGAAGGAGAAACACAGTGGAGGATTGGTCGGACACTTCGGTCATGACAAAACATTTGCAAAGATGAGAAAATCATACTTCTGTCCAGGGATGTGATTAGAGGTCAAGAGATTTGTAGACATATGCAGAATTTGCCAGCATTCGAAGGGAAGGAAGCAGAATGCAGGATTCTATCAACCATTGCCCATACCAGAGAGGTTGTGGGATGTGATTAGCATGGATTTTGTATTGGGGTTTCCAAGAACACAAAGAGGTTGTGATTCAATCTTTGTGGTGGTGGATAGATTTTCCAAGATGGCACACTTCATTCCATGTTAGAAGACCAGTGACACAACTCACATTGAAAATCTATTCTTCAAAGAGTTCATTCGACTTCATGGGTTGCCGAGAAGCATTATTTCGGATCAAGATACGAAATTCATAGGGCATTTTTGGAGGAACTTATGGAATAAGATGGGAACTAACTTGGCATTTAGTTCAGCGTATCATCCTCAAATGGATGGACCAACAAAAGTGATCAACATAAGTCTGGGAGACTTGCTGAGAAGCTTGGTGACAGAGCACCACAGCCAGTGGGACACCATATTACCATAGGCAGAATTTGCGTATAATGACTCAGTGAATAGGAGTACAGGGAAAAGTCCATTTCAAGTTGTTTATGGTATGCAACCAAGGGGAATTTCTGAACTAAGGGATTCAGAACAGATTGCGACTAGGAGCGCTAGTGCAGAAGAATTCGCAGAGGCGATGAAAGAACTTCATAGCCAGGTGAAGGAGCGGTTGATGAAATCAAGCCAAGAATATAAGCGCAGAGTCGATCAACATAGAAGACAACTTCAGTTTGAGGTTGACGATATGGTTCTGGCACATTTGAGGAAAGAAAGGTTCCCGAGAGGAACATACAACAAGTTGAAGATGAAGAAAATTGGGCCATGTAGGGTCTTGAAGAAAGTTGGGGAAAATGCTTACGAGATTGAATTACCCGATGGGATCGAAATTTCTCTGATATTCAATATCTTGGATTTGTACCCGTATAAGGATGGAGAAGAAGAGACTGGAGATGAATAGCCAGTGATCTAGTGGACGAAATAGATGCTAATTGCAGAGAATCCGCAGATGGAAAGCATACTGGATAAGAGAGTGAGCAAGAGGACCAAGCGAAAGCAATACTTCGAGTATCTGATCAAGTGGAAGAACCATCCAGTTGAAGGCACCAGCTAGGAGACTGAAGCGGAGATTCAGAGGCATGGACAGACCGTGCAGGAGCTCATGGATAGGAGCCCATGAAAATTTTCAAGTGAGGGAGTATGATGCAAGAGCATCTCCCACATCAAGCAAGCGAGCGCGGAGATAATCGGACAGCTGGACAAGCCAGCACAAATTTTGAAAACACTTTGGGATTGTTGCACAAATCTTAAATGAGCCATTAAGATGAGGCACACTTGTATATTATAAATGGACCTTGAGCGGATTTCTCTCATCCTTAGTAGGTAGAGGCATTTAAGATAGTTAATGCAGGTAGATAGAATTTTAATTCTAGATTAGATTGCTTGAGATCGCAAGAGGGAAGCCAGATATAGATACCCTCATTGTGCATTTGCAATAGGATGGAAGATTATGAGCATTTGTGTAAGAAGAACACAGGAGAGAAGCAGAGAGTTGCGTAAGAATACCCATGTATAGACATTTGAATTAATAGAAGAAGCTTTGATTCAAGTTCATGGTTTTGTGTATGTTCTCTGTGTATTGATGTTTATATGCTCATGAATGTTTTCTTCCTGTTATACATTTGCTTATATGTTGTGTATGTGATTTCATGTTGAGTTTGGAATCTGAAAGGAAGAAGGAATGAGTTTCAATTGTTTCTCTATTTGAGCCAGAGAATTCCTGCAAGGAGTGCAGTTGAAGTGTCCGCAAGGAGTGCGTTGACAAAGGGTTCAGATAGAGATAGATTTTGTTCTCATTCATCCCAAAGGTGTAGATGGGAACATGAGTCGTACAAGGAGTGTGTAGGCTGAGCGAAGTTCAGGGTTGCGGACCTGAGCGAGAATTGAAGGATTGTTGCTGCAGGTGTGCGCAGGGTTGAAGGGACTTCAACACTTAGACGTGGTTGAAGGTTTTCCGCAAGGAGTGCGTGCAAGATTTTTCTGAAGGAATTGAAGGTCATGGGAAAGCTCAGGAAGGATAAAGCCTTCAAATTGGTCGAAGGACAACAAAGAAGAGTTGTGCCTTGGAAGTTTACAGAAGCGTCGCAAGTTTGCACGCAGGGGGGACAAGTTGGTGAAAGAACACTTAGTCATTTCGCAGGTTTCATTAGGAGAAGCGGACGGTCGAAATTCTCCGAGGAGAGTTCATGAATCTTCGTGAGCCATTAGATCTTGTAGAGGTGCAGGGGATATATGACGATGTATTCCCAGAAGGTTCAAATCTTAGGAGGGGTAGAGTTGTTGATCAGGGCCACGAGGACCGTCAGATTTGCACACGGAATCGTATATCGGGGTTTCGTGGATTGAAACTCCAAAATATTGCAACGGGAATCACGATATTGCGATACACGATATCCCGAAAGGCTAAGAGGATAGTGTGGGGGCCACAAGGGTCAGAGTGGAGGACAGGTGGCACGAGCTATCAGAGTTTCGTGGCGAGAAGGCCCGAAACATTGACATCAGGATTCGCGATATAGAGAAATCCAAAATTCCGACGAGGTGGCAGGGTGTGGAAGTCAACTCGCCCGTGTGTCGGGTAATCAGCATATCGGGACTTGGGAGTTGGAGTACTGAGTTGCTTGATATCGCGAGTGGCGAAATCACGACAAGAAAACTTCTGATAAGAGAAGGAGAAGGTCAGCGTTGACTTATATCGGGTATCGAGAATTCATGGGACCAACGCTCGACCATTGACCTCGCGATACCGCGAAGTCCGATCTCCCGATAAGTAAAAAGGGAGATCCCGAGAGAGAATTCTTTGGGTGCAGATTTCCTGATAGGGAAATAGAAGAACGTTAAAGTTCTTCGGGCCGTGTGGAAGAGGAGATCCTGTGAGCAGACGTGCCTGCGGGCGCGACTGCGTCAAAAAACATCAAATTGTAATTACAATCTATTATATTAAACAATATTTTAAATTTGAATTCTATACTTTTAATATAGACAATATGTGCATGCATACCCGGTTGGACTTCTTCTTGTTGAAAATCTCTATTTACATTATCATTGTTTCTTTCTTCAATATTTGCACGTGCTCGTTTCTTTCTCCAATAATGCTCTTCCCTTTGTTCATTATGGTGAGTACCATCTCGAGTGTGATCAAATTTTCTATTGCTCAAACTTGTGTTTCCCATGACTTTTATAGTAATCTGTAAAATATATTTTCAACAAAGACTTCACCTTGAAAAAATTCTCAACATTTATCTTTCAACATATAAATTGTTATTCCAGTAAAAACTTGAACAAACATCAATTACCTTATTCAACAAAAACCAAAAAGATTATTTGAAACTTTGTTTAGGTGCTCTATAAAACCATCAAACAAGCGATGAATTGTGTTAAATGTGTTCGGTCGAAAGCATATTGATACGATTTGGCACGAAATGAAACGATACAACGTGTCTTTTAATTTTTTCGAACCGACCGAATTCGCTCAACAATCTTCCGGCCGAAAAAAGGTTTTTTCAGCCGAAAACCTTGGAAACCATTTAGTTTTGACAGTTTCTGTTAGAATTTGTTTTTTCGGCCGAAAGATTTTTTTGGTCGAAAACTAAAAATTGGGACTATATTCAGAAACCAGATAATTCCCCCAAGCTTACCTGAACTTTTGAGGTTGCAGACTCCTGCAAATACTCAAAATTTGGTTTTGAAAATGACACTAGCATTTACAAAATTGAATCTACTTTCAATTCCTATAATTTGTTTTCATTTTCATTATTTTTATCTAATTTTATTTAACTTTTTTTTTAAATTACTGCATAATATTTTCAGCAGACATTATGATTCGGTGAAATTAAATATTTTTATCTCTACAAATACACAGTGAAAAATTTAGAAAAAAATATATTCATAATCCTTAAATTGTTCTTTTCAAAAGGGTAATTTTAGTTTTTATTTTTAAGTCAAACTTTGAGATAGATACAAGGTGGGGGAAAACATGTGTTTAAAATATGCAACGTTTTCATCTTGGTCAACTTCAAAAAATTCTAGAAATTATAATATTCATTCGTTAGATTCAAAATTATAGTCATAATAAAATAGAGTCTCTGTAGATTGTTGCAGTATATTTTGTTTCTTAAAAACACAAGTTTAATAATAGATACATTGTTGGAGGAAAAAATAACTCATTATCATTCCTTTCATGTTTAAGGAACATACTGTTAAACAATTGTCAAATTGACATATCAAATCTTAATAAAACAAATTTGAAAAATAGTCATTGGAAAGCTAACAAAATTCTTCACAAGTTTTTTTTACTGTAAAGTGAAATTCTAAATAAAAAAAAATAATTTTGTATGTCGAAAGTTGAAGAACTTGTGAAAATACAGTTTTTTTTCTCATAAAACAAGAAAAAGTGTTACCCATATTCATGATTTTACCCTTAGATATCAAAGTTCTTGTCTGACTTAACACACTCCCTCTAGGAGGTTTTCTATACGAAGCAATAGTAACTTTTAATATTGTCCTATTAAACTACTATGCACCGACCAACCTCGGTTCTGATGAGTTCCCCAGACCGATCTAGGCTCGCAAGGGTTCATAGCATACACCGTGGAGTTGAGGGGAAAGTTTTATTTTAAACAATAAAACAAAATTGCATAAAGTAAATTTTTTACTCATTACTATAATCCGCATTGTCCAACCTATTTTTGGCATTGAGCCTACTCCGAGGATTTGAGGGGATTGGTTTATTTGCCAAAAAAAAAATGTAAACAATTGAGAGTGAACTAAGTAAATAATTAAAGATTACTTTGAAATTCAAATTAAAGTTAAGCAACTTGATAAAATGTGTAGTTTTTTAGGATATTGTGATTCCTTTTACTTAGTTATTAGATTGTGAGACAATTTAATTTGAACAAGAAAAGAGAATCAAGCACAAAAATGAACACACCACCACATCGGTTCCCCCCTTAGCGAGATAGAGGAAAGACCGAGGCCTCCTTAGCCTCACTTATTTTATTTATTTCCTTTTACAATTTATTTTCTCTCTTTTGGGTGACTTGTGACCTTGGATAAGCAAGACCAACAAGTATTACAATGTTTTCTTGAAGAGTGGTCTTCTTTGGTTCAATTATGAGATAATATATGTTGCAGTCTTGGTCCAAATGGGCAAAGTTTCTCCCTCTTTATTTGATAACCTACTAAAAACTAGCAAAGAATTAGCTCAAATTCACCAAATATGATCCAGATGGATGTTGGCGGCCTCTCACCTATTCCAACTGGCTCATTTTGGTAGTTTTCTAGTTTGGTAGTTTTTTCCCAGTTTTCGGGTCCCTGGCTTCTGGGGTTGTTTTTAGGCCTTAAAAAACGTTTTTAGGGCTTTCCATAGTCATACTTTACACAAATACATAGTCTTACGACAACATGTGTATTCCTCGTGTAGACCTTTCCAACAAGATATCGTGCGCCTAAAACGAAGATCGTATGCAAAAGTTATGACCCCAAGAAGTTGATGTACTAACTTACCCCAACGGGGCCCACATGAATTTTGGTGCTTCATCTCCTAAGGTTAGGTTTTTGGATGTCTACGGTTTTCTAAATTCATGTTTATTGTAAAAATTCCTTTAGAGCCACATTTTATTCATCTTCTTGTGAATGAGCGCTACCATCACATCTCTTCTCAGAGATAAGACACCACCATTCTAGCAAGCTTGTTTTCCACTGCATTTTACAGTTTCAGCTTATTTCTTTAATGAATAGAAACTAGTTTTACTATATATATGTTATTATGTGTTAAGAATATTTTAATAATAATTTGTATTCATTTCGTTATGTTCATAAAATCTAGATCATTGGTATCAGAGCAGTCTGCTCCTTGTCGTTCTTAATGCATGTCCTCAATGAGGTTAGGGTACAAAGAATTGGGTCTCAAGTTTGTTTCTCTCGAGGAAAAAATCTCTCGCACGCCCAAGTGACCTCTCATGGCAGGAAAAAAGAAAGATGATGGGACATGAGATCCTTTCAAAATGTTGCTCGAGGAAACCCTCACACAACAAAGGAATGAGATGATGTATAGTTTTACACAAATCCTTCGATGACTACCAACAGGCAACACATCCTCCTCAAACGAAGGTGCTTCCCCCTTAAAGGTACAAATCAACTTTGATATTCCTATATTTGAATGTCATATAGACACAGATGTTGTAGAAAAATGGTTGAATCTACTAGAAGGGTGTTTCTTTGTCCATAACTTCTCGAATAGAGAAAATATTACTTTTGCGCTCCTCAAAGCCATTCCCCATGTTAAAGATTGGTGGGAAACTTTCTGTGAGGAAAAGGAAATAGAGGAACCCTAATTATTTACAGTCGTAGTCACCTGAGAGTCCTTCAGGGATGTTATTAAGCAACAATACTAGCCTGCCGAAATTTATGACGACCTGTACAGAAAATGGACCACACTGTGGCAGGAAAGAGACCAACTAGTGCATGAGTTCACAAATATCTTCAATACCTTGTGCACCAAGTTGGGTATCAAATATTTTGAGAGACATTTGATGCTCATGTATCATGGCGTTCTACATAGATACATCTAGTCTGAAATGGAGTTTACGGACATCTCATCCTTGGGAGTGGCCTACCAATATGTCATCAAAATCAAGCAGAAACCCAAACAAAAGATGCGTCAATTTGGGCCCGGGATCCCCTCACAGCAAAAGCCAGGAAAGGGAAGTCCCAACCCGCAGAATAAAGGACAAAGAAAAGATGGACAGCCTCAGGACAATCAGTCCAAGCTGCAAGGAAAGGACACTGAAAAGATAAATAAAGATACTAGGAAGTGGTGTGACTTCCATAAGAGCCCCTAGAATAACACTGTTGATTGTCGCTCAAAGAAGACGTTGGTGGCTAATGTGAAATCCTCTAAATTATATGCGGGTTATGAATCTGATTTAGAACTAGAAAGGGGGAGATAGATCATTGACACAGAACCTAGTGTTACCATTTCTACCACCAATCTCCATCACATTGAACCGGACGAGCTAGAGGAAGGCGAGTGAATTTTTCATTCATAGATGTGGGTGAAGGGTACCCTGCTGCACTTAATCATTTATAGTTGTATCCAGAAGAATCTCATCTCAACAAAGGTTGTCAAGCAACTGGCCCTACCGACAATGTCTCACCCGCATCCTTACACCATTGGATGGTTGCACCGAGGGAGAAATATTTGCATCAGCCAACAATGCCACATGTCATATAGCAGCAAGCTCTTCAAAGAGGAGGTATTGTGTGATGTTTCTCCTCTCAAAGTTTGTAATTTTATTTTGGTTCAGTCGTATTTATGGAAACATCATGTTGTATTTGAGTCTAGGCCTTGTAGTGTTATTATTACTTTGAACAAGAAATTGTACACAATAACCGAGGCAGTCCCACCTAGTGTTATTTCCATGATCTCTGCGAAGAAATGCAGGAAGGTCATCTCTAAAATGTGGAAGTATGTTTTCTTCATGATTCTCTCTCAAAATGAGCGAAAGATCGCAGCCACATCTAGGGCCTCTGCAATCAACCTCTCCACACAACAAAAGCAAGTTTATAAGGTCATGGAAGAATACTTGGATATCTTCTCCTCACCTACCATGGTACCTCTGCATTGCGAGGTCAAGCATCCCATCGATCTGACCCATGACACACCACTTCCCAATGGGACAATCTACCGCTTCTCTCTATTAGAGAATGAGGAGATCAAGTGACAGATCCAATAAATTCTCCACAAGGGACACATCCATCCCAAATCATTGTCTTGTGGGAGTTGAATTGTGTTGGTACTAAAGAAAGATGGACCTTGACGAATCTACATTGATTATCGAGCCCGGGTACAGTAAAAAACCAGTACCCAATTCCCTGAATCGACGACCTCCTTGATAAACTCACGAGGTCCAAATACTTCAATAAGATTGATCTGAAGTTTGGCTACCACCAAGTCCCATTAGAAAAGACAATTGTATGGAAAACCACCTTCAAGTCAAAGGAAGGTATTTTTGAATGGTTTTCCATGCCATTTGGTTTGAAAAATGCTCCAACCACTTTCATGAGGATGATGGATGACATCCTACGACCATTCACCAATACTTTTTTAGTGGTGTATCTGGATGACATACTCATTTACAACAAGACTTAGGTGGAACATTTGCAACATATTGAGTAGGTTTTGCACACCCTACGACAACACAAGCTATATGACAACTTGGAAAAATTCTCCTTCGACATGGACAAGGACCATTACCTAGGAAACATCATTGATAATCATGGTGTGCATGTGGATCTAGCCAAGATCCAAGTCATCTGTGACTAGCCAGCCCCAACCACACTCACTAAGCTTTAAATCTTCTTGGGCCTTGCCAATTTCTACCGCAGGTTCGTATTGGGCTTCTCCCATATTGCATGGGCCCTTATCCAAGTAACCAGGCATGGTGGTAAGGAGAAATTTGTGTGGGGTCGGTCCAAAAAAGAAAGTTTTCAATGATTTGAAGCAACTATTGTGCTCAGCCTGAGTACTTTCATTATCAGACCTGGAACATCCCTTTGAGATCGATACATATGGTTCAGACTATGCTATGGGCATCGTTCTCACTCAACATGGCCACCCCATGGCCTACCATAGTGAGACACTATCAGATGTTGCCCGTAAGTAAATAAATAAATGTACTCCATTTATCAAGCCTGCCACTAGTGGAGACATTACATTCTTGGAAAGGAGACAGTCATCCACACTGATCATAAGCCATTGCAATTCATGCACACACAAGGAAAATTGCATAATGAACACCATCACAAGTGGTCCACATACTTGTAGCAATTCCACCTCAACATCAATTATAAAATAGGAAGTAGCAACTGAGTCGTTGATTTCCTCAAAAGACTACTAATCATGACACTCACCATGGTGCTAGACTCTTGCGGCCATGAGACCTTTGGATGGAACCAACTCTGTGAGACAGACCCATAATTCATCACCACCTACCAAATTTTGGGTGCAAACATAGTTGTTGCTAATTTCCATCTTTAGGACGGGTTGTTGTGTCGTCTAGGCCATATCTGTGTTCCATAAAGACAGTGAGCGAAGTTGATATACATTCGGGTGGAAGGAAAATTCAACATCAAAAAGATAGTGGCACTACTACAAAAACATTTCTACTAGCCGAAACTTCGACTGGATGTCAGCAAGTATATCGGGTCTTGCACTGCATGCATTATTTCCAAATGGACCACTAATAAACATGGCCTATAAACCCATTTTCCTACTTCTGATAGCCATGGAAATCCATATAAATGGACTACATGTCGGGCCTCCCATCAACCAAGAGGGTAAGTGACTGTTTTTTTGTGGTTGTTGATCACTTTTCTAAAATGGCGATTCTAGCTACCTAGAAGAAGAGCATCACAGTAGAGGTCACATCCAAGCTATTCTCTGAACGAGTCTAGGTACATTTTGGAATCCCACAAACCATTGTCTCTGATCGGGACAGTTGGTTTCTTAGCACATTCTATTCAATCCTCTGGTCACTGCTGGAAATCAAGCTCACCAAATCCATGACCTTCCACCCCTAGATAGATGTCCAAAATGAGGTAGTAAATCAAATGATAGTGCATATCCTGCGCATGTACAATTCCAAGCCCCCTCGCACATGGGATGAGAGTCTGCCCTTTGTTCAACATAGATACAACCGAGCCCTTCATATTTCAACCGACCACATCCCCTTTCAGGTAGGGTTGGAATTCCAACCTTTGGGTCCCATAGATGTTGCACTATCCCTTGCAGTCACCTCGACTGACTCAAATACTGATCCAACTAAAGCTGACAAATCCACTCGGTTCATTGAGTGGATCCATAAAATCTTCTAATAGGTTCAAGATATCCTATAGAAGTCCAATATTAAGTACAAGAAGCACCATGATCAACATCGGGTGCCACATAAGTTTCAGGTGGGAGACAAAGTTTGGTTACACTTGAAGAAAGAATGCTTTAGAGGGCCCCATCAGAATATTCACCCACTCTGTTATGGGTCAGACACCATCACCAAGGTTGTGGGTAATAATTATTTTGAGCTCAACATTCCTCCTTTCCTTGGCCTGCACCTAGCGTTCAATGTGGATCTCCTTCGGCCTTATTTCCCACCATTATTGGACACCTAAGAGATAGAAAAACAACTGACAGCAACAGAGCTCAACCCCGACTACATAAAACATTCACCTAGTGATCAGATAGTGGACACATAGGTCAAGGGAAGTCGCCAGCAAAGGATCCAACTTTATGGAGTTGTCAAAGCAGGGAAACTCTTGCACCAAGTCAAGTGGCTCAACTGGGGCCAAATTCAATAGAAATTTCCTCATCTCATGGGGGAACTCAACGTAAAGGATACCATTTCTTCCTAAGGGGGGAATATTGATCCAAATGGATAACGGTGGCATCCCACCTATTCCAACTTGCTCATTTTGGTAGTTTTTTCCTCATTTTCGGGTCCCTAACTTTCGAGGTTGTTTTGAGTCCTTAAACAATGTTTTTACGGCTCACAACAATCAGCATGTAGTGAAAGTTATATTATGAGGTAAACATGTGTATTCCTTGGATAGACCTTTCCAATGGGATATCGTGCACCTAAAACAAAGATCGCATGAAAAAGTTACTACCCCGGGAAGTAGATGTACTAACTTACCCCAATGTGGCCCACGTGACTTTTGGCGCTTCAACTCCTAGGGTTAGGTTTTTGGATGTCTAGGGTTTTTGGAATTCATGTTTATTATAAAAATTCCTTAAGAGCCTCATTGTACTCATGTTCTTTTGAATGACCGCAGTAGTCACATCCCTTCTCAGAGATAAGCCACCACCATTCTAGCAAGCTTGTTTTCCACTGCATTTTAGATTTTCAACTTATTTTCCTATTGAATAGAAACTATTTTTACTGTATATTTGTTATTATGTGTGAAGAATCTTTTAATAATAATTTGTATTCATTTCATTCTATTCATAAAATCCGGATCAAAAAGAAAAACACCTTTAAAAGTTCCTTGAAAAAAGGAAAACTTAAACTCAAGTTTTTTGCAAGTTTTTCTGTATAAAAGGAGATTTTTTGGAATTTTAGACAACTTAAGAAACTAGAAAAAGTCTCTCTTTATTCAGATTTATCTTGTTGTTATAAAACAACAAGTAAAAGTTACTAAGTAGCTCGATCTAATGAATTAAAACACGTTATGTTTTTCCTAAAGAAATCTGAATAAAGAAAGTGCAAAAAGTGAATTTTACTCCTATATCTAGCTTTGATTATGAGATGAAATTTTTTCCTAGATATAGAAGCTCATGCATGCATAACAGTTCAATTAGTTTAACTTTAAAACTGAACTATCTTTGCAAGCAAAACAGAAAGTAATTTGAAGAAGAATTTTGAATTCAAGAAAGAGAGATAGAGATAGAGAGGGCCTTTTCTTCAAAGATTGAAGCTTGGGATATGGGGTCTCTTGGCGAAAGGTTGAAGGAATTTTGTTCCATAATGACTTGAAAAAAGTGATGGATGTGATTCAACCAACCACTTCTCCAAGTTGGCAACTTGCAAAAAATTTTCTCAACTTTGCAAACACTTTGTTAGAAGAAGGTATCTCCTACACAAGAAAACTCATACAAGCATATTAGCTCCAATGAAAATTATGCAGATTCAGAGTCTTAAAATGATGAAAATAATAAGATATAAGATAAATAAATCTAGTTAGAATTTACCCTACTATGTGACAACACATTTTCGAAGGCCTTAACAAGAGTATATATACAAAATTTTAGAACCAATACAAGTTACCTCAAAGATCAATAGAACAATATAGCATCCACACCATGAAGAACCAACACCAATAGACCTCCAAAGTCTTCTTTATTCAAATTATTGAGAAAATTACAAATAGAATTACAAAATCCAAGTCTTTTCCCCAAGCTCCAACTAGTCGACAATGGAAAGGTCGACTTCTTATATAGCATGAGAGAGTGTTGTTTCCCAAGAAGGAGGGTGAGTTATCTCCAAGGAAAATCATGATGTTCCTCATCACAAGGGAGATTCACCTTAAGCATGAAAGCGTGATGTTTCTCAATCATGGGAGAGATGTTTCTTTCCCAAAATATGGGAGGAAATGTTTCTCATCTAGAAGGGCGACTCAACTCAAGGATGAGGAAGATGTTTCCAAAGAGTAAAAGCGTGACCAAATAAGAAAGTGTGTCTTTCCTTCTTGGATGTCCAACTCATGAAAACTCTCTTCCAATCAAGTCTCTTTCCACTTGAGACAACTTTCCACCACTTGAGTATACTATAGAGACAAGGAAAACATTTACGAGACATGTTTCCTTAATTTAAGGATTGTTGATTTTTCCTTTTATTTGTTTTTTATGACAATTTTTGTGAGTAAAATTAATTTTAAGTGATTAAAAATCACTAATTTCACTCACAAAGTGGATACTTAGGTAAAGTGGGTATTTTTAGTGTAAAAATTAATACCCCCAAGGCATATAATTCTTCCTAGTACCACTTTTTTAACTTATGACTTATTTACAATTAAAATATCCCATTTTGCGGGAACTTTTAATTGACTAAAAACATTAAAAAATCCGAGGGGGACTTAGCAAAATTTCTATATGACTCAAAATGATGAACTATCATGGTAATATACACATTTTAGATAGTATAATTTGGCAACCAAGATAAGGCCTAACCATCAATAACATACCCTAGCTTTGGAGGTATTTCAGTGAAAAAACATAGAAATTATAACTCGCCTAAAATGAATTTCGGGCAAGAAATAATTAACAAGTAAAAAAAACTCTACAGTATGTAATCATGATCAAATATTAGGAGGCCAATACTTTTACAAATTCATCATACTAATCCCATGCTATTACAATTCCTCACAGGGGATGGAAATGCGAAAAAAGGTGGTCGAAGTGACCGACTGAACTTCTGAACACTAAAATTTGAGCAATTGATTCCATAGTCTTTTGTGGCTCAATTGCAAGTCCATCTACTACAACTGAGGGGATAATAGTTTCCATAGAAGATTCAAAAGACTCGTCAGCATTTAAAGTTAAATAACTCATGGGATCTTTGTTAACTCGAGAGAATAGGTTCAATGGAAATATTGAATCTTTATCAAATGCATTTCAGTCTCAAGCCTCCATAAGCAGAGGTGGATATCTAGGTAATAGAAGCAGAGGCAGATGAGGCAGAGGCCACTCTCAAACAGAATATGGGTCAACTCATAATACTAAAAACATAGTGAGCAATGAGAACAACCACAAAAAAACTCTCAAAACCAAAGGGGGAGAGGTAGAAATTTCAAGAAGTCAAGATGGACTAAAAAATCAAGTATCCAGTGCTATTATTGCAAGAACTTTGGTCTATATGAAAATTAATGAAAAAAGAAGCAAGCAGATCTGAATAGGGGAAGAGAAAATACTACAAACATTGAAGAAGGAACATATGAATCAATATTCTTATCATGCCAAGTTAGCGAAGAAGCAAGAAACAATTATGATCGTTGGTTGTTGGATAATGGCTACAAAAATCATATGACATGTAAAAAATATTTGTTTTATAGTTTAGATAACTTTGTCACATCTCAAATTATATTGGGAGATGATTATCAAAAGAAAGTTTTAGGAAGGAGTGTAATTTTTGTATTGACCAAGCAAGATGAAAGAAGGATATTCATGATGTTTAGTATGCACCTCGTCTTAGACATAACCTGATGAGTGTAGGAAATATGAACGAACATGGTTATAGAGTCATTTTTTAAGGTTCCAAGTGTACAATCTTGGACAAACCATCTAGTAAGAAAATCATAGCTACAATACAAATGGCCAAAAATATAATGTTTCCTTTGATATTGAGAAATGTAATTTTTTCATAGTCATATGTCCAAAATGTATCAAGCTCAAATGAGACTTGGTTGTGGCATCATAGATATGGTCATTTACCATTTAATAGTATCAGTGTTTTACAAAAGAAGTCTATGGTAAAATATTTTCCCATTATAAATGAACAAAAAAACTCTTGTAAGATTTGTATTTTGGTCAAACACCAAAGGGGTAGTTTTCCTTATGTTTCCTACAGAGAAAAAAAACACCTCAAGCTAGTGCATATAGACCTTTTTGGTCTAATGCAAACTCATTCAATACCAAACAATTTTTATTTTCTAACATTCATTGATGATTTTAGCAGGGAAGCTTGGGTATATTTTCTCAAGAACAAATTAGAGACATTTGAAAATTCGAGATAATTTAAATCAATGGCAAAGAAATAGAGTGAGAAATACATCAAAGTACTCAGATCAAATCGGGGAGGTGAGTATGACTCCAAAGAATTTGCAGCATATTTCAAGCAACGTGGAATCAAGAGACAATTTACCACAAGATACACTCCACAACAAAAAGGAGTAGTTGAAAGGAAGAATCAAACAATAATGAATATGGACAAAAGTATGTTGAAGGCAAAAAATTTGTCAAATGAATAATGGGGTTAAGAAGTGGCATGCCCAGTTTATATTTTGAATTTGTTACCAACGAGTAGTGTGAAATATCAAGTCCCTCAAGAAGTCTCGAGTGGTATGAAATCTAGTGTTTCTCATTTTAAAGTTTTTTACTCTGTGGCTTATCCTCATGTTCCTAAAGAACTATGGAGAAATATTGATGTTCGAAGTGAAAAATGTATATTTGTTAGATATAGTGACTAGTCTAAAGAATATAGGTTGTAGAATAATGTTACCACGAAGTTGATAATCAGTAGAGATGTGAAATTCCAAGAGGATAAATCTTGGGATAACCAAACAAGTGAAATGATTGTAGAGAGTCATTCTATACATGAAGAAAAATAGGTGGAAGCTACTCGACAACAAGTTTCTCCACCAAGACTTCCAATATTGCAAGTACAAGGCCAAGGATAAAAATCAGAGCACATTTCTTCTTCTTCATCTAGTAATGATTCAGATCCCACTATAACAAGTTTACAGAACTAGAAAATAAGAAGCTTGAGAGAAATTTATGAGAAGAATGATGACATGGATCAACAAACATATTTTCCTTGTTATTCGGTCAACCAATATATTTTGAAGAATCAGTCAACGAAGAAAAATGGGTTGATGCAATGAACGAACAAAATGAAGCAATTGAATGAAACAAAACATAGGATCTTGTAGATCTCCCTATACGTAAAACCAACATTGGACTTAAATGGGTTTATAATAAAAAATCAATGAGAAAGGAAAAGTAGAGAAGCACAAGGAAAGAATTGTAGCAAAAGGGTTTTCTCAACATCCTGGTATTGACTATGGAGAAACATTTTCTCTACTAACACATTTGGATACTGTCAGAGAAGTTTTGGGAGTTGCAGCCCAAAACAAATGGCCATTCTATGAAATGGATGTTAAATCATCCTTTCTAAATAGAATTTTAGAGGAAGAAGTTTATGTGGATCACCACTAGGATTTCAGATCAGAGGTAAAGAGTACAAAGTGTACAAATTGAAAAAATCAATGTACTCTTTGAAGCAATATCCAGTAGCTTGGTATAGTTGCATTGATTCGTATTTGGTCAACAATGGGTTCAACACGAGTAGAAATGAATCCACGATTTATACCAAAAAAGACCAGAAATGTAGTATTTTGATAGTTTGTCTCTATGTTGATGACATGATTTATACATGAAATTTGTTGTTGAATGATTTCAAGGAATCCATGTAAAGTGAATTTGAAATGACCGATTTATGAAGTGTTTTCTCATAATTGAATTTGAACAATTTGAAATGAGAATTTTTATTTCTCAGCAGAAATATGCCACATATCTGAAATCCTGGATTGTTGATGTTTGGACAACATCGGGAAGACATTCCTAAAGATAATAATTAACAATTAAATGATAATAATAAATAGTTATTTCATTATTCAAGGGACACTCCCTTTCATGGATGGTCACCTTATGTTCCCTATATATGGAACACTCATTATTGTAATAATACATCGATTATATCTCATATGAAGAAAACTAACATGGTATCAGAGCAGGACTGGGTTCGACTCCCTCACAGGAGGGCCCAGGAAAATGAGAGATAGCTTGCTATGATACATAACATCAGGGTAATGTACAACCCTTTACGGCATATACAAATATCAGTTATCTTTCTAATGGCTCGTTGAAACCCTTGAACAACTCAATCGTCCACATGAACAACTCAATCGTCGAGTTCAAGAGATTGTTGCCAAATCCTTGGCTTTAAAGAGAGGACACTGCCATGCAAGGTGAGCAATTTTATCCTGGTCAATGATGCCAATAATATAACTTAAAGAACAAGTGCTTTCTCGGATTTAACTGTTGTTCGCAAAATCGATGGGTTCGAGAGGCACATCGCACGTAAGTGGAGCAATTTCACAAACTCACAGAGTTCAAGTAATTCCAAATTGTTGTGCTCCAGTTTAACATTAGTGCAAACACGAATAATGGATGACTACTAGGAAGACCGATCGCTTGGGGTCCATTCGGCAATTTATTTGAGCCATGCATTTGTGTTGTGCTTTCTAGAGGAGACTACTTTAGTGGCCATCAATATTTTGAATGGGACATCATGTTCGCAAGTCATACAATGCGATGGAGTTGGTAAAGGGAGGTATTATATTCAAGTCATCCTCCATCCTGGAGCTACCATTCTACACATACTCAGGCACGCTCTACCTTCCGCAGATTAACGTACAAGAAATGCAGACTGAAGTTCTTTTGCAGAACATGGTTTCCTTAGAGTTCAACGATGCCAACCATGGTGACTTCAAGATGTGCTACATTGTGCTCATGCACTGCCTCATCGACATGCCCGATGACATTCGTGTGCTCAGTAAATCTAGTGTCATTGGTCAGCGAAGTCTAATGTTAGGCAACCAGTACATAGTCGTAGCTGGTATGTGTAAAGGTATGTGTAATCCCTTCTTCACAGGACCATCCGGTAAACTCGACTCTGAACTCCACGAAGTGTTTCTCATGATGTATTGCATCCATTAACCTATATCGTTGATATTTATTTATTTCCTTGAGATTTATTGTTTGTTGGTGTATTAAAACCTTGACTATGTATTGTTTTACCTAGTCAGAGATGAAGGAACCAAGATCTCATGCCTTAGACAGTCAGATAAAGGAACCAAGACATTGGTTTCATGAGGAAACCTTCATATGCCTTGGGGGACATTAGCTCCATAAGGGAACCTAAATATGCTTGATACATTGGTTTCATGAGGGAACCTCAATATATCAAGTATGGTCTGAGATTACTTAGTATGATTAGAATTTACCTATGTTTCTGTGGGCAGAGGCATCCATGACTGTATTGTATGTTCAGAACATAAGTCCTCACAAGACTTTGAGGAACATGACTCCCGAGAAGGCCTTCACCGGAGTGAATTCTGAAGTTGGACACTTAATATATTTGGGTGTCCAGTATACATTCATGTACCCAAGGAAAAAATGACCAAGATAGACCCTTCAGGAAGAAAGGGTACATTTGTGGGGTACAGTGAGTCTTCAAAGGCATACTAGATCTGCATCCCTGGTCAGAGACAGATTGAGGTGAGCAAAAATGTTACCCTTAACGAGGAGGTATCCTTCAAGAGATCTAGAAGATCTCACATGGATATTGATAGTGAGAGACATGAAGAGATGGTTCATTATCCCCCTCACGCTCCAATAGTTCAGTGGGAGACATTGCCTATTGATCAAATTGATCACGTTGATTTTGTTGCTCCACTTAAAGTTTCCAGAGATATTGCAGTAGGTCAGAAGATACTTTCATGGGCTCGTCAGACTCTGCAGGAGGCAGAAGAACATGCAAATACTCATGGTACCTTTCAAGAGATAAAGAGACCTCAGAGATATTTGTTCTCTATTGTAGCTATGAGACACATCATTGATTCCAATCCTTCCTGTTATGAAGAGGCATCTAGTAAGGAGAGATGTCATGATGCAGGAGTATCAGGCCATCATGAAGAATGATGTGTGGTATATTTTTCTGAGACCTGAAAGGAAGTCTAAAGTGAATGCCAAATGGATCTATAAGATCAAACATATAGCCAATGGAAGCATCAAGAAGCACAAAGAAAGTTTTGTTGCTAGAGGATTCTCTTAGGTGGAGGGAATAGATTATGAGGAGAAATTTTCTCCTATTGCTCGATACACTTCTATTCGAATGATTATTGCCCTCGCAACATCCATGGGTTGGAAACTACATCAAATGGATGTGAAGACAACCTTTTTCAATGGAGAGATTAGGGAAGAAATATACATCGAGCAGCCAAATGTTTTCGTCATACATGAGAAGGAGTCTCATGTGTGTAGGTTGAATAAGACCCTGTATGGACTCAAGTAGGCACCTCAAGCTTGGTATGCGAGGATTGATGGGCACCTGATGAGTTTGGTCTTCAGCAAAAGTGTTGTTGATCCCAACATGTACTACAATATTGTTAATGGTGAGGCCCTAATTTTGGTCCTCTACGTTGATGATTTACTCCTCACAGGTACATAGATCTTTATTATTGAATGCAAGTATGCATTGGCCTCTAAGTTCGAGATAAAGGAACTTGGTATGATTCACTACTTCTTGGGACTAGAGGTGTGGCAAAGAACTGATGAGATCTTCCTGATTCATTGGAAGTACACAATTGAGAGATTGAAGAAGTTCGAGTTATTAAACTTGAAACGCATGGCTACAACTATGGTGATGAATATGAAGAAACTATGTGTGTTTTCTTCTGATTCCAAAAAGATTGACCTCACCCCGTACAGACAACTGATTGGATCATTGATGTATCTGGTTAACACTAGACCAGATATTTTCTATGTAGTGAGTGCACTTAGCCAATTTATGAGCCAACTGAGATAGACACATTAGATTGTTGTGAAGCATGTGTTGAGATACTTGTGAGGCACAGTTCGACATGGTCTGAGATATACTTCCAATATTGATATAATATGGCAGGAATATATTGACTTTGATTGGGCAGGGAGCGAAGTGGATAGAAAGAGTACCTTCAAGTGTTTCTTCACTTTGGGATCTTTCATGGTTTCCGGGTGTAGTAGGAAATGAACTTCTGTAGCATTGAGCACAACAGAAGCATAATACACTGCATTAAGTATGACAGTCTGTGAAGCAGTGTGGCTTCACAAGCTCCTTGTAGATCTATCTGAACATGTGTTGGATTCCATCATTATTCATTATGGTAAAAATATTTGTGTGAAGATCTCTGATAATCCAGTGTTTCATAACAAATCGAACCAAATTGAGATCAAGTACCATTTCATCTGAGACATGGTGTAGAGGAAGGAAGTATTGGTGCAGTACCTTCCTATAGATGAGCAGGTTGCTGATGTTCTTACCAAACCAGGATGAAGTTTAAGTACTTATGTGACAGACTTGGTGTGGCAGAGAATGCCTCCCTTGCTGAGAGGTAGTGTTGATGTTTGCATCTTCCTGAGACATTCTCCATATCGTACTCCTATGTGACTGAGTTGATTTGATCTATGATGACATTTATCCGAGAAGGGATAAGTGGGGCACCTATCTCAGAAGGGATACGTGTGGTTGGGCTTATAACCCAATGTCCCATGTGGAGAGCACATGAGGACATGTCAAGGGAGTTGACCCTTGACATCATACACTATGGGAGTTGACCCTAGTGTTTCTAGAGGGTGTAGCCTCTAGAAGTCCATATGGAGTGCCATGTGTGACAAACTTTCTCCAGATCGTACTCCTCTGTGAATTGAGTTGAGTTGATATGTGAGGACACTTATCCGAGAAGGGATAAGTGGAATAAGTGGAACACTTATTTGAGAAGGAATAAGTGCAGTTGGGCTTATAACCCAATGTCCCATGTGGAGAGCACATGAGGACATGTCAAGGGAGTTGACCCTTGACGTCATACACTATGGGAGTTGACCCTAGTGTTTCTAGAGGGTGTAGCCTCTAGAAGTC
>ML804663.1:0-18461 GCA_009831015.1 Picea engelmannii | reverse complement strand
GAATAAGTGCAGTTGGGCTTATAACCCAATGTCCCATGTGGAGAGCACATGAGGACATGTCAAGGGAGTTGACCCTTGACGTCATACACTATGGGAGTTGACCCTAGTGTTTCTAGAGGGTGTAGCCTCTAGAAGTCCACATGAAGTGCCATGTGTGACAAACTTTCTCTAGATCATACTCCTATGTGAATTGAGTTGAGTTGATTTGTGAGGACACTTATCTGAGAAGGGATACATGGAACACTTATTCGAGAAGGAATAAGTGCATTTGGGCTTATATCCCATCGTCCCATGTTCAAAGAACATGAGGACATGTCAAGGGAGTTGACCCTTGATGTCTCACACTATGGGGAGTTGACCCTAAGTGTTCCTAGAGGGAGTAGCCTCTAGAAGTCCACATGGGAGTGCCATGTGTGAAAAATCTTTTACTACTATGGTAGTTTTGTACCACTGGCGGAGACTGGATGTCTCTGGACAATAGTTGTGTACTACTATGGAAAGATACCTCCCTAACTAAGAGGGAGCGTTGATGCTTCGACATCGGAAATTAACTTATCCTACATTGGGCTGCAAACCAAGGGAGATAGGATACATTTATCACAAAGGTGCACTTGTGATAAATGAACCCAAACTTAGTCCTTCCTTGATCATGAGAAGGAATAATATGGACTCGAGGTGCTTGAAGTGATTTCCATGTGTCAGTTAGCATCAAGCCAACACTCACTCATAGGTGTGTGCCTGTGGTGAAAGATCTTGGTGTGTTCTCTATCCTAGTCATGGTTACTTGACAAGGAATGATAAAGACACAATATGCTATATGATATTACATGCGGACCCTAAATGAGCCTAATTTTAGAGAGAGTTAATTGGCTCAGAGGGAAATTCGGAGAAGGACTTTCTCCTCGATTCAGGTGGGAGAGAGATGCCTCCCAAGACTGACATACAAGTGTCATGAGTCTAGGGTTAAGTTTGTATACTTCAAAGACAAGAGTGGCATGTTGCAGAATGTCTCCCTCGTTGAGAGAGAGTGTTGATGTTTGGACAACATCGGGAAGAAATTCTCTAAAGATAATAATTAACAAGTAAATGATAATAATAAATAGTTATTTGATTATTCAAGGGACTCACCCTTTCATGGATGGTCGCCTTATGTTAGCTATATATGGAACACTCATTATTGTAATAATACATCAATTATATCTCATATGAAGAAAATTAATATTGATCACCACCAGGATTTCAGATCAGAGATAAAGAGTACAAAGTGTACAAATTGAAGAAATCAATGTACGTTTTGAAGCAATATCCAAGAGCTTGGTATAGTTGCATTGATTCCTATTTGGTCAACAATGGGTTCAACAAGAGTAGCACTCAATCCATGCTTTACACCAAAAAAGACCAGAAATGTAGTATTTTGATAGTTTGTCTCTATGTTCATGACATGATTTATACACAAAAATTTTTGTTGAATGATTTCAAAGAAGCCATGTAAAGTGAATTTGAAATGATTGATTTATGAAGTGTTTTCTCATAATTGAAGTTGAACAATTTGAAATGAGAATTTTTATTTCTCAGCAGAAATATGCCACATATTTTGAAAAGGTTCAAAAAGAACAAATGCAAATACACCAATTGAAACAAGTACAAAGCTAAGAAAACAAGAATTGATTATATTCTATATAAGAGGCTTGTAGGAAGCTTCATGTATCTTACAACTACCAGACCATATATCATGTATGTAGTGAGTTTAATTTCAACCATATATCATGTATGTAGTGAGTTTAATTTCAAGATTTGTGGAAAACCTGAAAGTTGGAAAATTAATTTTGACCTATATTGCGTACAATAGATTATGGAATTAGGTATTCCAATATTCAGAAGATGATTAACTTGTTGGATATAAAGATAATGATTTTGTAGGTAGCGTTATGATAGGAAAAGTACTTACTCATAAGCATTTCTGTTGGGTACATTTTGAATTTCATGGGCTTCTAAGAAACAACTCATCATCATAATTTCTTAAGCAGAAGCACAACAAATTCATCTCCATGCCATGTAGTTTGGTTGAGAAGTATCCTTTGGCATATTACACATGAAGAGAAGGATTCAAATCCTATATTTTGTGACAACAATTCATCAATTGCATTATCTAAGAATCATGTGTTTCACCGCAAGAGTAAACAATTGACACTTGCTATCATTTTATTTCAACGATGGTAGCATTATGCTATAGTTTTGTGGTTCGAAAGAACAATTAGTAGATATTTTCACCAAGCCATGGGGAAGAGATACTTTTGAATTTAAGAGACAACAATTAGGCATTGTTTGTGCTTATTTTTGTAATGGTCAAAATTAAGAAGAGTGTTGCATGGATTAATTTCTCCCTTATTTGACAAAGCTGATAGTGGATAGTCATCATAAATGCACTATAGGTGGATTTTCATTTATTAGGTAAGTGAAGGATGGAGTGTTCTAGAAAAATATCTAGTTTGATGTATTTTGAATTTAATTTTTTATATGAATGTGGAGAAGAGTTTAACAGCTCCATTGTTGCTGTGTGTAAACTTTTTGAATTTAATTTTATATATGAATGTGGAGCCATTGTTGTTGTTGTTGTGTACACTTGTTGAATTTAATTTTTTATATGAATGTGGAGAAGCTATGAACAACTCCATTGTTGTTCCTCTGATTTACCTTGAACACAAATGCCATCAAGTCAGTCATTAACACTGCTCAATGAATGCTCTCTCGATTTCCTGTAAGCACCAAAAATGTATCACCGGTTAACCTTAATTGATCTGTACAGGGGCATGTGAAATATTTGATGGATTGCACCGCAGAAATGCTAGATTATTTTGAGGATATTCTTAGAAAGCGTTGCCAATCTAATGAAATCGAAGTAAGCGAACATTTGAGAAGGCTTGCCACAGATATCATCGCACGCACCGAATTTGGTAGTACTTATGAAAATGGAAAAGCAATTTTCGAACAGCTTTACTCGTTGCACCAGCTTTCCTCGGAGTCCAGAAGATATTTATATCTTCCTGGCAGCCGGTTAGTTTCGCTAGACTCGTATTAATACGTATTGCAGAGAAATCATATTGATATGTTATCCTTTACACTTTAGATGTAATGTCCAAACATTTATTGGGATTTCGCTCCCCTTTTTCATTGCGAACGGTAGAGGAATAGGTTACCCAACATTGCGAGTTATGTTGGTCGAAGAGACGGAGTTGCTCCCTCAAAGACTATCTGTGTCCATGTTTATGTTCTGATGTCACCTTGAACAATCTACCCAATCTTCAATATGAAACAAAGAATCAAAAGTCTCATACGGTACGCCCACCAAATCTTCCGTTTTAATCAAAGTCCAGTCCCAGTCCAATTCCAAACTATTTTCTTAAGTGGAACATACTCTTTTGGGGGGCTGAAATGGAGCTTATTGACGCACTTGTCACCACCATTTAAAAGTTTATGTGGATGACGTTTAAACAACCTTTATTTTTGTCGTCTATCTTAGTTTTTCAAATGCCCAGCGCTACAATATCTTGATTCTACCACTTTATCCATAACGTTAATCGCAAATAAAATTTAAATATCAAACTAGCAACAACCACTTTATGAAAGTGGTTGATATACATGGAACCTTTTCAAACTAATGGCGTAGATCAGCTTATATCAACTACATTTATAAAGTGGTTGTTGCAAGTACACGACGTACAAATGACCATTAATGTATTAATTGATTATTACCTTGTAATATATAATAATAATAATGTATAAATTTAATATATAAATTATAATGTAATATATAATAATAATGTATAAACTAATCTATTAATTTACATTATTAACTTATTAATTGATTGATAAATTGATGATGATGATGATGATGATGATTAACGTCCACTAAGCCGAATTGGTCTATCGGACCTTAAGAGGGTAAGTGATTACTTGCGATTATTTAGAATTTTGTTTCCGTGCTCAAAAAGCATTAAGAGAAGATTTCCAAGATTACCATACTTTTGTTGAGTTAAGAGGTTAGGAAGATTGGTAGTGTGACAAATATTTTGAAAATGAGATCTAATATTGGTATAGGCTCGACAATCTAAGAGAAAGTGCTTTTCATCTTCAAACTTATTAGTGTCTCAAAGGTGACACTCTTTCATCCCATGGCATTTTAGAAATTGACCAATGCCCAGTTTCACTATGGAGCTCATGAGAATTTGTTCTTATCTTAGCAATGCTTATTTTTTTCTTTACACTCTGCAAAACAAATAGATAATTTTGATATTCTAGATTAGGGTTGATTACGTCCTTATAATACCTTAATTTTCTTTTTTCCTCTAGAACTCTTTATCACGCCACATTTTCTCCTTAAATTTTGATCTGACGTTTTTTTTAATAGTATCTTTATTCTGCAAAATGGTGTCTTCCATGATTCCTCAATTTAGCCAAGACTGAGCATCTTTATGCCATCCTTGCTTGAGTCGATGGTGGTTATGGCTCGATTTTGAAACAATTTTAGGAAGCCTCTTGTCTTCCATGTTGTTTAACTTTTTATTATACATTAGGTATCTAGTCATAACCATGCTTTCAATGGGGGAGAGGCTTGTTTCTAAGAGGAGGATGGGCTAGGGCGTATTTCCTTTAATTTTGAGATTATAGATTATAAAATTCTTTTGTATTTGCACTATCTTTCTCCAGGATTCACGAGAGATACTACAACCGCAAACTTCACATCCATAAAGAATAACATGTGTAACAAGACTCTCAAAGAGGAATTTATTCTTATCCCAACTCCAAATTTCAGTTGATTTACAATTGTTTTCAAGCCCATAATAAGCTTTTCATTCCCCAATAATCCTTTTATCAATGCTATAATTCCAATTGAGCTTGTGGTGAATATCAATTCCAAGATATTTGTATGAAGTCACTTCCTCCAAGTTTTTTTTGTCATAAACAAAGGTATCGTAAGGGATCTTAATGGATTTAATAATCACGACCTTAGTCTTATGAGTATTAACAGTCATACCCATATTGGAGAAAAACTCCTTGAGGATTCTTAGTTTGTTTTCAAGATCATGGAGACCCCTTTCCATAAGAACGATATCATCGGCATAAAGAAGAAGATTGATGACTATACAAGTGAGAGTAGGGCCGACACAACCTTCTTTTTCCAAGCAATCTTCTAACTTGTCAATGTATATGCCAAAAATGGTAGGGTACAAGGGACAGCCTTGTTTGACTCCAATATTGCAGTTAATCTCTTTTGACCAGCCCTCAGTGTTTTTTAATTTAGCAATAACGTTCTCATACATCCTTATTTCAGCAGCCCTCAACTCGAGAGGAACTTTTGTCTCTTTCAACCTATTCCAAAGGTTTTTCCTAGGAACCATGTGAAAAGCTTTTCTAAAGTCAACAAAACAACAAAAAATATTGGTTTTAGTATTGTGGAACTCCTCTGCAATGATCCTAAAGGTAACAATATGTTCCACAGTTGAATGATATCCTAAGCCCGACCTGGCCTTTATCTCTTTTACCATGACTTTCTAGCCAAAGGCTAATCTTCTTTTCCAAAATAATTGCATAAAGCTTGGCTAAAATCGGGCTAATCATAATGGTCCTATAATTAGAGGGAATGTTTCTATCCCCATTTTTAAAAATACATTAACAAATTGAATACATTAAATGCATTAATAAATACATACTAAAGTATTAATGCAATAATAAATACATCAACAAATACATTATTAATATACTAGCAAACACTAATATATTGAATACATAATAAATACATTAATTAATTAATACATTAACACACTAGTAATTAATACATTAATACATTATTAATTTACACATTGATAAAGTATTAATACATTAATAATATAATACATTAAATACATTAAATGTATTAATAAATACATTATTGAAATATTAATGCAGTAATAAATACATCAATAAATACATTACTAATATATTAAATAGATCAATAGCAAGCATTAATATATTGAATACATTAATAAATACATTAAATGGATTAATAATTACACTTGCTAATGTATTAATACACTAACAAAATAATACATTAATAAAGTAGTAATGCATTGAAGTTAATATATTTAGTAAAACATTATTAAAATATTAATACATTATTAAGTAATACATTGCTAAATTATTAATACTCAACTAAAGTAATATATTAATAATACATTATTAAAGTAACAATACATTAATAAATACATTATTAAAGATGTAATAGCTTAATAAATATATTATTAAAGTAGTAATACATTAACAATGCATTATTAAAGTATTAATACATTTAATGAAAATGAGTAATATGATTGACCATGATCATGGTTTTTTATGGTCATGACTACCAATGTCATTGATACACTAAAGTATTAATACAATAGGACATTAATAAAGTATTAATAATCAAAAAAAAATAATGCATTAATAAAGTAGTAAAAAATTAACAAAACATTAATACATTATAACATTTATACAATGTATAAATTAAAGTATAAATTTGCATTAAAGTATAATGTAACTTATTAATTAATTGATACATTAATTAATACATTAATGCATAATGTAGCATATTAAAGTACTAATACATTAATAATATTATTTATTAATTAATTAACACATTAATACATTGTTAAATTATTAATACATTTATGAAAAATGACTATGGTTAACTATAGTTGATCATGATCATGATTTCTTATGCTCATGTTATGAATAACATTGATACATTAAAGCATATTGAAATGTATTTATTTAAGTAATTAATACATGTTATTACATTTTTAATAAAAGCATTAATAAGATATTAATACATTAAGACATTAATAAAATATCAATACATAAATAAAACAACACTTTCATAAAGTAGTAAGACAATGATAAAACCTTAATATATTATTACATTAATATAATGTATAAATTAAAGTATAAATTTACATTAATGTGTAATGTAACCTATTAATTAATTGTTACATTAATAATGTAATGTATTAACTAACTAATACATTAATGTATAATGTAAAATATTAAAGTACTAATACATTAATAATGTAATTTATTAATTAATTAATACAATAACACATTGTTAAAGTATTAATACTCTAATAAAGTAATGCATAAATAATACATTATTAAAGTAATAATACATTAATAAATACATTAATAATGTATTTATTAATATTATTAATACACTAAAACATTAATATTAAATAATTAAAATATTAAAACATTAAAAAAGTATCAATACTTTAATAATACACTATTAAAGTATCAATACCCCTATAAATACATTCTTAAAGTAGTAATACACTAATAATACATTATTGAAGTATTAATACAATAATTTAGAATGACCATACTTGACTATGGTTGACCATGCCCATGGTCAAATTTGGTAGAACTTGGTTGACTTTGGGATGGAAAGGTTCACTATGGTTGACCTTGGTTGACCATGACCATGACCATGGTTAACTTATGTAGGCCTTCACCCTGGCTAACTTCTATAGACCTTCATTATGGTTGGCGTTCACTATGGATGACCTTCACAATGGTTGACCTTAGTTGACCATGACCATGGTTGACAATGGTTAACCATGTTTTCGAGTTCTTGTCCATAAGTGACCATGGCTGCCCATGACCATCGTTGACCAAAACTATAGATGACATTTAGATAACAACATTTGGAATTGTTTGTCACATTATGAGGACATGATATTTGTGTAACATTGCGATGAAGAATCTATGTTGATGGAAATGTGACGACGAGGCTATGTTCGTCATATTGCGGCAATACGGTTATTTTTGTCACATTGAGAGGGAGGGGCTAAGTTCGTGAGATTGTGACGACAAGATATGTGTGTCACACTATGAAGACATGATATTTGCATGACATTGCGACGATGGGGATATGTTCATCACATTGTGATAATATTATATTGTTTGTCACATATTGATGATGAAGGGGATATTGCGATGACCATGGTTTCCCATGACCATCGTTGACCAAAACTACAGATGACATTTAGATATCAACATTTGGAATTGTTTGTCACATTATGAGGACATGATATTTGTGTAACATTGCGACGAAGAATCTATGTTGATGGCAATGTGACGACGAGGCTATGTTCGTCATATTGCAACAATATGGTTATTTTTGTCACATTGAGAGGGAGGGTCTAAGTTTGTGATATTGTGACGACGGGATATTTGTGTCACACTATGACGACATGATATTTGCATGACATTGCGATGATGGGGATATGTTCATAACATTGCGATAATATTATATTGTTTGTCAAATATTGACGATGATGGGGATATTGCGATGATGGGTCTATGTTCATCACATTGAGATGATAAGACATCTAAGTAAAAAACAACTACGTGATGAACATAAATGTCATATATTCATCGTATGTCGTATGACTATGTGATGAAATTAAATTTTATATATTCATCACATTACGATGACATGAAATTTAATTCAACTACAGGGCTATGTTCATCACATTATGATGACAAGACATTTTTTGTGAGATTATGATGACATGATATTTGTGTCACATTGTGACAACGAGGATATGCTCATTAGATCAGGACGACGAGGCAATATTCATCACATTACAAAAATATGGTTATGTCCATCACATTGTGATGACAAGGCTATGTGTGTCACATTGCGACAATATGGTTATGTTTGTCACACTGTGATAATGTGTTTATGGCCAGTCATGTTGATCACATTGCAACAATTTGGTTATATGTTCGTCACATTGCGACAATATGGTTATGGCCAGTCATGTTTGTCACATTGCGAAAATATCGTTATGTACGTCATATTGTGATCCAGATGGATATTGGTGGCCACCCACCTTTTCCAACTGGCTCAAAATAGTTTTTTGACAATTTTGACAATTTACTATTTTTAGCAGTTTTAACTTTCGGGGCCATTTTGAGGGCCTAAATGAATTTTTTTCAGGATCGAGCTCCTCAATGATTAGTAAAGGTATGATTGAGCCACAAAAATGAACCTCCTCGACGATACCTTTCCAACGGGCTATCACATGCCTAAAACAGAGATCGTATGCAAAAGTTACGACCCCGGGAAGTTGATGTACTAACTTACCCAAACGGAGCCCACATGACTTTTGGCGCTTCATCTCCTAGGGTTAGATTTTTGGATGTATAGGGTTTTTTGAATTCTTGTTTATTGTAAAAAGGCCTTCAAAGCCTCATTGTAATCTTCTTCTTGTGAATGCACCCAACTGCCACATCTCTTCTCAGAGATAAGTCGCCACCATTCCAAAAAACTTGTTTCCGCTGCATTTTATAGTTTCAACTTATTTCATTATTGAATAGAAAAACAGTTTTACTGTATCTCTGTTATTTTTTGTTAAGAACCTTTTAATAATCTGTATTCATTTTATTCTACTCATAAAATTTGGATCAGTGGTATCAGAGCAGTATGCTCCTTGTCGTCTTAATGCATGTCCCCAACGAGGTCAAAGTACAAAGAGTTGGGTCTCGAGCTTGTTTCTCTTGAGGACAAAAGCTCTTGCACGCCCAAGTGACCTCTCATGGTAGGAGAAAATAAAGTTGATGGGACAAGAGATCCTTTCAAACTGTTGATTGAGGAATCCCTCACGCAACAAAGGAACGAGATGATGGATAGTTTCACGCAAATCCTTTGGTGGCTACCAACAGGTGACGCATCTTCTTTGAATGGAGGCACCGCCCCCTTCAAGGTACAAATAAACTTCGATATTTCTATATTTGAAGGTCAGATAGATGCAGATGTTGTAGACAAGTGGTTGAATCTACTAGAAGGGTATTTTTCTGTCCATAACTTTTCAAATAGAGAAAAGATTACTGTTGTGCTCCTCAAAGTCGTTCCCCATGTCAAAGATTGGTGGGAAACCTTCTGTGAGCAAAAGGAAACAGAGGAAACCTCATTATTTTCAGTCACGACCACCTGAGAATCCTTTAGGGATTCTATTAAGGAACAATACTACCATGTCGGAAGTTACGATGACCTGTATACCAAATGGACCACACTACGGCAAGAAAGAGACCAAGCGGTGCCAGATTTTACAAATATCTTCCATACCTTGCGCACCAAGATGGGTATCAAAGATTTGGAGCGACATCTGGTGCTCAAGTATCGCGGTGCTCTACATAGATACATCAAGACCGAAATGGAATTTCTAGACATCTCATCCTTGGGCGCGGCCTACTGATATGTCATCAAAATTTAGCAGAAGCTCAAACAAAAGACGCGGCAATTTGGGCCTGCAACCCCTCACAAAAAAAGCCAAGAAAGGGTGGCCCCAACCCACAGAACAAAGGACAGAGAAAATATGGGTAGTATCAGGACTACCAGTCCAAGCCGCAATCAAAGAAGGACACCAGAAAGACAAAGAAAGATACCAGGAAGTGGTGCGAATTCCATAAGAGCCCTTAGCATAACACTGCCGATTGCCACTCAAAACAGTAGCTGGTGGATGAAATGAAATCCTTTGAATCAGATGTGGATTCTGACTCTAAGCCAGAACCATAAAGGGGAAGACGGATCATTGATGCGGGACCCAGGTCCACCGTTACTACCACCAAGCTCTAGCCTGGTGAACTAGATGAGCCAGAAGAAGGAGAGCACCTCTTCCATTCACAGATGTGGGTAAAAGGCACCCCGTTGCACTTCATTGTTGATAGCGGTAGCCAGAAGAACCTCATCTCACCAAAGGTCTTCAAGCGGCTGGCCCTGCCAACAATGTTGCACTCACAACCCTACACCATTGGATGGCTCCGCCAAGGAAGCGATCTCCACGTCAGCCAACAGTGTTGACTGTCGTACGACATCAAGCCCTTCAAAGAAGAGGTATTGTGTGATGTTGCTCCTCTCGAAGTTTTTGATGTTCTTTTGGGCCAACCTTATTTATGGAAACATCATGTTGCATATGATTCTAGGCCTCGTAGTGTGATTATTACTTTGAACACGAAATTGTACAAGATACCCGAGGCAGTCCCACCTAGTGCTACGTCCTTGATCTCTACTAAGTAATGTAGGAAGGTCATCTCTCATATGGGGAAGTTTGTCTTCTTCGTGATTCGCTCTCAGAATAAGCAAAAGATCACAGCCACATCCAGGGTCTCTGTGGCCAACCTCTCCACACAGTAGAAGAAAGTAGATAAGGTCATGGAAGAATACTCGAATATCTTCTCCTCACCTATAGGGGTACCTCTGCAATACCAGGTCAAGCACCCCATCGATCTAACCACTGACGCACCGTTTCCCAATGGGCCAGTCTATCGTCGCTCTTTGTTAGAGAATGAGGAGATCAAGCGATAGATCCAAGAACTTCTCCACAAGGGGCACATTTTGCTCAGCTCATCACCTTGCGTGAGCCCAATCGTGTTGGTACAGAAAAAAGATGGAACCTAGCGACCTTATATTGATTACCGGGCTCTCAATAAAATCATAGTCAGAAACCGGTACCCGATTCCCTGAATCGATGGCCTCCTTGATCAACTCACGGGGATCAAATACTTCAGAAAGATTGATCCGAAGTCTCACTACCACCAGGTCCTGATAGAACATACAGATGTATGGAAGCTCACCTTCAAGTCAAACGAAGGCCTTTTTGAATGGTTGGTCATGCCCTTTGGTTTGACAAATGATCTAGCCACTTTCATGAGGATGATGGACGATATCCTGGGACCATTCACCAATACTTTTGTAGTGGTGTATCTGGATGACATTCTAATTTACAGTAAGACTTGGGTCGAACACTTGCAACATATTCAGTAGGTTCTGCACACCCTGTGACAACACAAGCTATATGCCAACTTGGAAAAATGGTCCTTCGGCATGGATAGGGTCCATTACCTACGCTACATCGTTGATCAACATGGCGTACATGTGGATCCAGCCAAGATCCAAGTCATCCGTCACTGGCTAGCCCCAACAACACTCACTGAGCTCTGAAGCTTCTTAGGCCTTGCCAATTTCTATCACAGGTTCGTGTTGGAATTCTCCCATATTGCATGGGCCCTCAGCCAAATAAACGGGGTGGTGGTAAGGAAAAATTTGTGTGGGGTCGGTCCCAACAATAAGCGTTCGATGATTTGGAGCAGCGCTTATGCTCAGCCTCGGTACTTTCACTACCAGACTTGAAACATCCCTTTGAGATCGAGACAGATGCTTTAGACTATGCTGTAGGTGTCGTTCTCACTCAGCACTACCACCCTGTGGCCTATCATAGTGAGACACTGTCAGATATTGTCCGTATGTACCCTACTTACGATAAAGAAATGTACTCCATTGTACAAGCCTTCCGCAATTGGAGACACTACATTCTTGGGAAGGAGACAGTTATCCACACTGATCATAAGCCACTGCAGTTCATGCAGACACAAGGAAAATTACAGAATGACCACCATCAAAAGTGGTCCACATACTTGCAGCAATTCCACCTCAACATCAAGTATAAAACAGGAAGCACCAATTGCATCGTTGATTACCTCAGCTGACCACCAGTTGCGACACTCACCACGATGCTAGACTCTTGTGGCCATGAGACATCTGGATGGCCCTAACTCTATGAGACAGACCCTGACTTCGTCACCACCTACCAAATGTTGGGTGCGAACGCAGTTGTCAATAATTTCCATCTTCAAGATGGGTTGTTGTGTCATCTGGGCCATATATGTGTTCCATCAAGTGAGCGAGCGAAGCTGATATGGGAAGCCCACTACAGTCGGGTGGCAGGACACTTCGGCATCGAAAATACAGTGGCGATGATACAAAAACATTTCTATTGGCCGAAACTTTGACAGGAGATCAACAAGTATATCAAGTCCTACACTGTCTATGTTATTGCCAAACCGAACACTAAGAAATAAGGCTTGTACATCCCTCTTCCTACTCTTGACAGCCCATGGGAATCCATCTCAATGGATTACATGCAGGCCTCCCATCCACCAAGCGGGGAAATAACTATGTTTTTGTGGTTGTTGATCTCTTTTCTAAGATGGCAATTCTGGTTGCCTGCAAGAAGAGCATCACAACAAAGGCCATTGGAAGGATCTTCTTTGAATGAGTCTGGGTACATTTTGGAATCCCACAAACCATTGTCTCAGATCGGGATAGTATATTTCTCAGCACATTCTGGTCGAGCCTCTGGTCACTACTAAACACCAAGCTCACCATATCCACGGCCTTCCACCCCCAGACAGATGGCCAAATTGAGGTTGTAAATTGAATGATTGTGCATATCCTTCGCATGTATAATTCAAAGCACCCTCGCACATGGGATGAGAGCCTTCCCTATGTCCAACATAGCTACAATCAAGCCCTGCATAGCTCAACCGTCCACAACCCCTTTCAGGTGGGGTTGGGATTCCAACCATTAGGTCCCATAGATGTTTCACTTCCCCTTGCAGTCGCCTTGACCGACTCATCTCCTGCTCCAACTGAATCTGACAAAGCCACCTGGTTGATTGAGCAGATCCAGCACATTCGCCAACAGGTTCAGGATATCCTATAGAAGTCCAATGACAAGTACAAACAATGCCATGATCAGCATCAGGTGCCACATAAGTTCCAGGTGGGCAACAAAGTTTGGTTACACTTGCAGAAAGAACGCCTCACAGGACCCCATCGGAAGCTTCACTCACTCTGTTATGGGCCATACACTATCACCAAGGTTATGGGGGATAATTCTTTTGAGCTCAACATTCCTCTTTTCCTTGGCCTGCACCTAGTGTTCAACGTGGGTCTTCTTCGCCCTTATTTCCCACCATTATTGGACACCTCAGAAGTAGCAGAACAGCTGACACAAACAGAGCTCAACCCCGACTGCATATAACATGCATCCAATGATCATATTGTGGACACATAGATCAAGGGCACTCGACAACAAAGGATCCAACTTTATCGAGTCGTCAAAGTAGGGCAACACCTGCACCAAGGCAAGTGGCTCACCTGGGGACAAATTCAGCATAAATTTCCTCATCTAATGGGGGACCTCAATGCAATGGATACCATTACTTCCTGAGGGAGGATTGATCCAGATGGATATCGATGGCCACCCACCTTTTTCAACTGGCTCAAAACAGTTTTTTGACAATTTTGACAATTTACTATTTTTAGCAGTTTTAACTTCCGGGGCCATTTTGAGGGCCTAAATGAAGGTTTTTTGGGATTGATCTCCTCAATTATATCCGAAGGCATAATTGATCCCCCAAAATGAATCTCCTCAACGATACCTTTCCAACGGGCTATCACACACCTAAAACGGAGATCGTATACAAAAGTTACGACCCCGAGAAGTTGATGTACTAACTTACCCAAATGGGGCCCACATGATTTTTGGTGCTTCATTTCCTAGGGTTAGGTTTTTGGATGTCTAGGGTTTTGGGCATTCTTGTTTATTGTAAAAAGGCCTTCAGAGCCTCATTATAATCTTCTTCTTGTGAATGCACGCAGTCGTCACATCTTTTCTCAGAGATAAGTCATCACCATTCCAGCAAGCTTGTTTCCGCTGCATTTTACAGTTTCAGCTTATTTCGTTATTGAATAGAAAACCAGTTTTACTGTATCTCTGTTATTTTGTGTTAAGCACCTGTTAATAATCTATATTCATTTTGTTTTACTCATAAAATCTGGATCATATTGTGAGACTCAGTGCTATGTTCGTCACATTGCAAGATTTGAGGCTATATTCATCACATTCCGGAAATATGGTTATGTTCGTCACATTGTGACAACAAAGCTATGTTCGTCACATTGTGACAATATGGAAATATTTGTCACATTATGATAATGGGGCTATGTTCGTCATAGTGCGACGATAGGGCTATGTTCAACACATTGTGAACAATATGGTTATGTTCATCACATTGTGATGATGAGGCTATGTTGGTCACATTGCGAACAATATGGTTATGTTCGTAACATTGTTTGAATATGATTATGGCTAGTCATGTTCATCAGATTGCGACAATATGGTTATGGTCGTCACATTGTGATAATGTGGTTATGGTCATTCATGTTCGTCACATTGTGAAAATATGGTTATGTTCGTCACATTGTGACAATATGGTTATGGCGAGTCATGTTCATCAGATTGCGACAATATGGTTATGTTTGTCGCATCATGATAATGTGGTTATGGCCATTCATGTTCGCCACAGTGTAACAATACGGTTATGTTCGTCACATTGCGATAATGTGGTTATGGCAAGTCATGTTCATGACATTGAAACAATATGGTTATGTTCGTCACATTGTGACAATATGGTTATGGCAAGTCATGTTCATCACATTGCGAAAATATGGTTATGTCCGTTAAATTGCAAAACTCGACGCAATGTTCATCAAATTGAAAGACTCGACACTATGTTCGTCAGATTGTAACAACAAATCATTTAATGAGTTATAGTTATTATAAGAGCATTGATAACAAATCATATGGATCTTTGTAGATGATGAGTTATATTGTTCTAAGGACATTGACAACAAATCTACTTGATTTATACATTATAGATGATAAGTTATATTTGTCCTAAGAACATTTAAAGGAAATCAACTTGTTTTACTCATTGCAAATGACAATTTATACTAATTCTAAAGACATTCATAGAAAATCAACATGAAATTTGATGATGATTTATTATTGTTATAAGGACATTTAAGTACACCACACATGGATCATAGAGTGTATACAGTGCACCATGATACAAACTATGACCATTATACATCCATATATATATATATATATATATATATATATATATATATATATATATATATATATATATATATATTGATTTTATTTGTCATGGATGACAGAATTAAGAAAACAAATCTCCTACCCATAGAAAACTTTCATTAAAATCCATATTCTGAAACCATTAAAATAAAGAGAAGTGTTATGGTCATTTATAACCATAGAAATTATAATTATAATTATATAATATATAGTTTAAAAAAATCTAAACAATCTTAATATATAAATAATTAAAATAGTGTTTATTACTACTATTATATTGATTAGAAAAATAAATAAAAAATTAAAATATAGTTTATTACTATTATTTCATTAAGAAATACATATTTAATATAAAAATATAAAAACTAAAAATACAATTCAACTCGATTAAAATACATTAATATACTATTAAAATAATATATTAATAAGGTAGTAATACATTATTAAAATATTAATATATTAATAACACTTTATTACATTAATATAAATTAAAGTATTAATTTACATTAATGTACAATGTAACGTGAGACCTTTTTACAAATTTTCTTCCATTTACATGGCACTTGCCAATAGATCTACACCCCTAAGAACAATGTACAATATAACATATTAATTGATTTTAAAAAAAAAATCGAGTAAAATATTAATTGATTAAAAAAAAAAACAAACACTATTTTGATCATTTTGAATTTTGAAATGAATCAAAATTTTTAATGATAAAAATTCATTTAATCAAATTAAATTAGAATTTTTAACAAATTTTTTATTCAATTTAAAAAATAATTATAATACAAAATGATTAATTTTATTTACAAAATAATAATTACTTAAAAAATATGAAATTTTAAAATGTAAAATTATGTTTAATTGATTTATTAAATATTTAATTAAAATTATATTTAATTAATGTAAAATTATATATATTTACAATTTTTTAAAGATTAAATTATTCAACACTTTATTATGTTAAAATTATATTTAATTATATAAAAATTTAAAATCATATTTAAATTATATTTAAATTAAAATTTAATTATATTTAATTAATATAAAATTAAATATATTTATAATTTTTAAAAAATTAAATTGTTTATAACTTTATAAAGATAACCCTAATAACCTACCACCTGCACAATCACTATTAGCATCAAATTCCACGGTTAGTTGAAATACCCACACAAAACCTTAAGCATCTGCACAATCATAATTCTCATCCAATTCCACCGTTAATTGAAAGGCCCACACAGAGCCTTCGCATCCGCCGACTAACAATAATTTTTATTGTTATTCATATTAAAAACTCATGAAAGCCCACTAACAATAATTTTTGTTGTTATTCATATTATAAAAACTCATGAAAGTCTGGTAAAAAAATGAGGATAAAAGACCGAAAGAACAATTTAAAATTGTTTAAAACTTTATAAATGTAAACTTAATAACTTAGGCAACCTGAACAATCACGATTCGCATCCAATTTCAGGATTAATCGAAACGCCACAAAGCCTTGTTGATCGAAAAGCGGAGGTTGATACTGGAAGTTCACATCCACACCGCTATACGCATCAACCACTAACAATAATTTTTTTTGTTGTTATTCATATTAAAAATTCATGGAAGTTTGGTAAATTTAAATGGAATAAATTTTTTGTAAACCATCATTGTTATGTTAATCTATGTTAATCATTTTAAGCATTATTTTTTAATGACGATCATACATCTTTTTATCATCCAAAAAGTTAATCATTAAAATCACAATTTTTTATTTTTTATTTGTTATGACTATGAAAAATATTCATAACATATAAAATTCTGTCCATTAAAAACTTAAATGTATTAAAAGTCCATTAATTCAGCCCATTTCCAATAAATGGAATCACCTTGGGGGCATTTCTCCATTCTTTCTTGGGGAGCATCCGAAAGGCAGGCGAGGTTTACAAGGAAGGCGTAATAAAGATAGATCAAAAGACCGTTTACAAAGAGGATACGACTGGGAAAGAAATAACACACTTTGCTTCACTCCACTTTCTTTTTTCCGATCTTCTAGGAAATTGGCGCTTTAGTCGAATAGTCCACAACTTTACAATACAAACTATTAGATACCACTATCGACATAATAAAACAACAGATTCGATAGATAGGAGAATGTTTGCCCTAACTTAATTCGTTGTTTTGACAACCTTTTCTTTGGTGGCATGTAGTTTCCTTCCTGCGAGATTTAAGAGAGAGATAATGGAGACAAAAAAACAAGTAGAGAGGGTGCTCCTGTTAATCACTCAGGGATGCGACACCCGGTCCACGTGGCCGCAGCTTTTCCTACGACAATGATCTGCTTGGGTTGATGCTCGCCGAAACTGAGCGGACCATCTCCTCCACCTCCATGAAGTTAACGAACGAGCAGTTAATGGACACCACTGCCCTCCGTGTAAAACATTTTTCTTCACGGGCCAGGACACCACCGCCCTTCTGATGACATGGGCGATGATGCTACTGGCTTCTAGTAGCTAATGGCAACACAAAGCCCGAGCTGAAACTCTGGAAGTTTGCCAGGGAAACGACCCATCTGCCGCCGTTCACCTCAAACTCAAAATCGTAAGATTGCCTGCCAATCTCAATTCAAACCTAATAACCTTATAATATAATCTAGCACAGATTTAT
>ML804662.1:264315-285143 GCA_009831015.1 Picea engelmannii | reverse complement strand
ACCTTGCGCACTATGTGATAAAGAGGGCCACCAAACCAACAATTGTCCATCACTACCCGAATTATGGAATTTGATCCCCCTTAATCAAACTCCCCCAACACCTTCCACTACTACTATTTCAGCCACTACCACCCCCCCTTCCAGTAGTAAAGGGTTGAGGAACAAATATGCTTGCGCTATATGCTCAGAGTATGGCCATTATACCCATCATTGCCTGAATCTGCCATGATTTAGGCAGACATTAGCCGCAGTACACTAGAACTTCCAGAGTAATCCCAGCCCTGCTACGTCCTCCTCAACAAATATCACTGACATTCGTTATGTCACCACTTTAGTCAATGAGCGAATGAGACGCCCTTTCTCTCGCTACGATTCATTAACTCATTTTACATACCAGTGTCCTATGATCCTTGAATACAGGAAATTCCAATTGACCCTGCTTCACCAACCCACAGAGGCGATAATTAACATTACCTCGTCACTAGAGGCTCTTCATGTCATTTCTCCCGAACCTAAGGCACTCCCAACACCTCCATGGTTCTTATATGTCATATCTGAGGATTCACCCCCCAACCCCCCCAACTCTCCCGCTCATTCCCCTACGGACACTCTCCACCCAACCACTACGAGTACCCCTCCGTACTTCAATATATGGTTTATGTCGAGTGAACCCTCACCATATCCTAGCATTGTTTCCCCCTGCTTCTTCATCAGGGGGAAACCACACTATCACCGAGATCACTCCGCATGACCCCTTGTATTCTCGTCACTTCCAAAGTGACGAAGAAATACTCAACATGTTAAACCACCCAAACTCTCCCTGGGATGCGCTACACCATCGTACACTCTTCTCTCCACAGGAAGCTCCCATGCCTCTTCACCAAAACCCCATTTACACCATCGAAACCAAGGATTTTATCCCATCAGGGCCTATCGAATGGTTCAATAACCCCATTCCTGCCCCTGATGCCTTTGAAGAGGGCAACATGGCCAACATTTCCCCCACTATTAAAATCAACATTTCCATTAAAAATGGCATCGTCGACGAAATCACCATTGGAGCTGCTTGCACTCCTCAGGAAATTGCCGCATATATAGCCCTCTTCCAGGAATATAGGGATATTTTCGCCTGGTCATACATGAAAATGCCTGGCCTCGATCCTTCTATTGTCGAACATCGCATCGACACCTGGCCCGACATCACACCAGTTCGCCAAAAACAACGACCGCTACACCCATCCAAAGTTGCGGCTATCAAAGCCGAAATTGACAAGTTACGCGCTGACAGGTTCATTTACCCCATCTCCTATAACTCATGGGTTTCCAACCCTGTACCCGTTAACAAAAAATAGGGCACTATCTACGTTTGCACAAACTTTCACGATCTCAATCACACATGTCCCAAAGACAACTTTCCAACGCCTTTCATCGATCAAATTATCGACGACTGTGCTGGCCACGAGGCTCTCTCCTTTATGGATGGATTCTCTGGCTATAATCAAATTCAAATCCACTGAGCCGATTCGTATAAAACTGCATTCACTACCATGTGGGGTACTTTTGCATATCGTGTCATGTATTTCGGCTTAAAGAATGCCGGCACAAATTTCTAGTGGGTGATGACATACATCTTTCACGATCTGGATATTATCATCCTCGCCTACTTGGACGATCTCACAACTCGATCCACGAAATGCACCCAACATCTTGATGATTTACGAATCATTTTTCAACGGTGTCATCAGTACAACATCCGCTTGAATCCTCTCAAGTGTGTGTTCTGTGTCACTACAGGGCGCCTCATCGGTTTTATTATTTCCAAAAGTAGTATTACCATGGACCCCCTCAAAGTCCAAGCTATCACCGAAATTCCACCCCCCCAGAATTTATGACAACTTCAGAGTCTACAGGGCAAAGTTAACTTTCTTTGACTCTTTGTCCCCAATTATGCCATCCGCGCACACAGTTTCCTTCTCTTACTATGTCACGACATCCCTTTTCACTGGGACGACCATGCCCAACAGTCATTTGATGATCTTAAAGAAGCGATTTCAAATGCACCTTTAATAAGTGCACCTGACTACAATCGCGACTATATCCTCTATATATCAGCATCAGCTGTATCTGTAGCCAGCATCCTCGTCCAGCTCGGAGATGAAAATCGTGAACATGTCATTTATTACATTAGTAAAAACCTCTCAGGGCCACCCTTGAAATATAAACACGAAGAGAAACTTGCTCTTGTAGTTTTACTCGCAGTCCAGAAACTGCGCCATTACATTCTACTCTGTACCACCAAGGTCATCGCAGATTCCAACCCTATGCAGTATTTGCTCAGCGGTCGGCAAGTTAATGACAAATTTTGTCGATGGATCATTATCCTTCAGGAATACGACCTCGAGTTCTCAACACCTAAGAGTAAGAAGGCCCTCGTTCTCGCTGAACTTGTCACAGCCCTCCCCTCTAACACCACCAGTGCCCCCGTCAACACCAACTTTCCCGACGAACATCTCTTTTACATCACTTCGGATGATCCTTGGTACGGCGACCTCCTCATCTACCTTTCAACTCAAAATTTTGGTAACCACCTTTCACGAGATGATCGTCGACGTATTCGCCATCAGGCCCCCCCTACCTTCTCATCGGAGACATCCTATACCGACGGGGCGTCGACACCATTCTTCTTCGATGCCTAACTATTGACGAGGTCGATAGAGTCTTAAATGAATGCCACAACAACACATGTGGGGGCCATCTTTTAGGCATATCCACTGCTCAAAATATTATCCGAGCCGGTTACTTTTAGCCTACCTTGTTTCATGATTGGATTCATGCCGTGAAACGATGTGAGCATTGTTAGCTCTACGCCAACAAATCCTGAGATCCCCCCACTCTTCTCCACCCTGTCATTACTACTGGCCCTTTTTGTAAATGGGGCATCAACTTTATGACTTGTAATCCCCCCTCCAGCAATGGTCACAAATACATCGTTGTCACCATTGATTATTTCACCAAATGGGCAGAAGCTATGCCCACTTTCAACAACATCGCTAACACTGCAGCATGTTTTTTCTTTAACCACATCATATCCCGCTTTGGAGTACCCCTCCAACTCATTTTCGACCATGGGAAACACTTCGAGAATGAGATCTTCATCGAACTCTCATCTCGGTTAGGCTTCTCTCACGAGTTTGCCTCACCATATTACCCTCAGTCTAACGGACAGGTCAAGGTAGTTAACAAAGTCCTCAAGACCATGTTACAGCGCATGGTTAATAAACATAAAACCAATTGGCATCATATGTTATTTTCTGCGCTATGGGCTTACCGAATGGCTGTGAAAACTGCTACTGGATTCACACCATTTCATTTAGTCCATGGGGTTGAGGCCACTCTCCCCATCGAGTGCTAAATTCCCACCTTACGCACCGCAATTGAGCTATTACCTGACACTGCTCCAATGGAGCAGCGCTTGCTGAACATGGAGTCTCTAGATGAAGATCGTCGATCTTCCTTACAGAACAATGAGGCAGCTAAAAAATGATCCAAGGCTACCTTTGATCGCCATGTCAACCTTCGCTCATTTCACGAAGGTGACCTCGTCCTGGCTTACAATATCGCTCATGATACATTTGGCCATGGAAAATTCGAATCACTCTGGCATGGCCCATACATCATTCAACATTGCCTCACTAAAGGCGCATATATCCTGGCCTCTCCCGAAGGCCTCCCTCTCAAAGAGCCCGTCAACGGGTTGTACCTCAAGAAATTTTATGCTTAAAAGTAGTCATTCTACTTTAGGTTATTTCTTTTCTATCATTTTTAATCTTTTTCTCCTTCCCTCACTTCTAAAATATCCTTTGTGCTATTGACAGATGCTTCCTCCACCAGCCTTCCACATCGGTTACGCCGATGGTGCCAGTCGTTGGACATAAAATCTCGCTTCGGCTGCTTGGGGTCTCTACACCCCCTCAAATGAAATTCTCCATTCGAGTGGCATATGTTTGGGGTCAGAAACCAACAACCAAGTCGAATACATTGTTTTCATTGGCCTCCTGGCCGACGCCCAACATCATCATATTCGTCACCTTAGCGTCTTCCTTGACTCTCAACTAGTCATTCTCCAGCTCAACAATGTGTACCGTATCCGTGATCCTTGCCTCTTTCGCAAATACCTGTAGGTTAGGCTTTTATCTCAACATTTTGATTCCATTACATTTAAACATATTCCAAGACAATTGAATCAAATTACAGATAACCTAGCTAATATTGTGTTAGACTGGCATATATCACATCAATCTACCTCTACACATACATAAACATATCACAATCCTGTCACAGCATATACATAGAATAGACATCATCAAAACATTAACCAAAAACATGTAAACACCACATCGATCTCAAAAAGTATACTCATGTATATATAGGTCCACAGTACAATATGAATGTTTACATACAAAAAATACACATATCCGCGGGCCAATGCAACACCTCGGTACAAAATGGGCTCACCAGCCTATATACAAAAAATACATATATACATCAAAGCACCACTCACGGTGCCTCTAAAGCGCCACCACCTGCCCCTCCCTTAGGTGGTGGCAACCTACCACCACCTGCCTCAGGTGGTGGTGGCCCACCCCCTATAGGCCCCTCCTGCCCAGGAGGCAGTCGTTTGCTCGTCATAGTAGCAACCACTGCTGCTCGGTGTACTATGGCCTGCCATGGTGGCGGTACCCCCACACACTGCTCCAGGAACATCGCGTCCTAGATGCGAGACCATAGACCCTCAGGCATCTCCTGCAATATCATCACCAAACGATGGCGTATGTCCTCATAATCAGCTCCGACCACTGCCGGAGGAGCATGTGATTGCCTAGATCCAGGGTCATCAAATTGGCACCTCCTCACTACCCTCTCTAGCTCATCTGGTCACACGAGGGCCTCATCATGCCTACATCAATCTCCCCACGACAGTCTCTTCGGTGCTCGCTGCAGCTCCACCTCGCGCCCGCGAGGTGCCACATCTACACACACAAACAAACAATAGATAGTATCAACATCTATATCATATACATATGGACTACGATCTCAACAAAAAAATAGAAAAAGCATACACATGAACACTAAACATACCTCGATGATCAAACACCTCCCCTGGAGGTAGCACCATGTCAAGATCATCCCGGAAATCCACCCCGGCATAGGGGTAATGTAAGATCACCTGTGGCATCTGCCGCCATACCTGCGTCGCCTCTGCTGAAAAGAAGTGGCCACCTTCGCCACCACATGGCGAAGCAACATAGTCGACCACCGCCTCAACCGCGACTCTTGTGCTCCCGACGCACCTAATAGAATCCTCGGGCACAACATCGACAACCTCTCTAGAAACCAGGCCACTAGGATGGACCCGAAAGAAAACTCCCCGGTATCAGTAGACCGATAGTGGTCCAACTGTGCCACCATCCTCGCATGCAGCGTCAGCCCCCAAGAGAAATGCTCGCCAGCCAACACTCTCTCCAGTACTAGAAGCTGGCCACCAGTGATCTGTTGGGTCGCCAGTGACGCATATACTCGCACAATCATCACTGCTATACAGCGATGCACCAGGGAATCTATAGCCGCAATTCTCACAACCGTCCCGGACATAAAGTTCTGACCCGAACAATATCTCTGGCCAATAGTCTCGAGCAGCGTACCCCTAGGTAGCACCGGCTCCGCTGGTAGGGGCGTTCCCTGAAAGGGAAGCCCAGTCAAGAAATATACATCCTCCACCGCAGTGAAGGCGATCTTCTCTCCTCGCATGAGGAAGCAGTGCAGCTCCGGACTCCACATCTGGATGAAGAACTGTAAAAGATACTCATGTTCCCGTATCAACGGGCACTCAAAGAACTTTAGTAGCCCACAAGCTACTAAAGTCGCATGCACACCAGGCCCCTCAATGGCCACAACGTCTCGCAGCTGAGACCAGTCTCGCTCTCGCCAACCCACTGGCATCATCACAACCGTCCACCTGCAGACACAACACAGAGTCCTATATCATCTCAAGAAACCATCAAAAACATCAAAAAGACTTGTTTTTATACACCTCAACCTCGCCTTCTAGGTGCAGTTTTGTTATCCACAAGCGCGCACACATGCGCGCCTGTTCACTACACAGGTGCGCATCAGTGCACACGCGTTTGCTTCACAGGCACACTCCCAAGCGCACCTGTTCACCATACAGGTATGCACCAATGCGTGCCTGTCCAACCTACAGACGCGCACTCGTGCGCGCCTGTTCAACTCACAGGCGTGCCCTTAACGCGCACCTTAAATTCCCTCTACCGCGCCCCCATGCAGATATATCCGGTGGATAGGTGCGCACATGTGCGTGCCTATTACCGGATCGCCCGCACATGTGGGGCCCATACCCCCTAAATATCTCTGTACGACCCCTCCGTAGAGCCCCTCCCAAAAAATGAAATCCTATTTCTATGCAGGATGATTAGACCACTAACCTGACACTCACTAATCACCAATCGGATGCCTCATCCTCCCCGAATCTCCAAATCTCCTCTGAAAACTGCTCGTCCAGTCACTATTGCAACAGGTACAAATGAGGTGGCAATGTGGGCCCTACAGCTATAGATAGGATTTTTTCCAAACTTTCACTCACCATTCTGGGAGCTCACGGTGTCCATTTTTCAATCCATCTTCAGCCACGGGATCAACATCCCATCATCTACATCATAGTAGTCTCTGGGCCTCTTTTCATCCTGAGCCCCCAGGGCACCCTTTTTTTTCCTACCCTGGTCAGGTACGCACACACATATTCACGCTTATCAAATACATGCTCATATCTTCGATTCTCTTCAGATATTGTTCACTTTGGGTATTTGGTTTTCATGTGTGCAGGTACTTGATCATCATACATCGGGACAACCCCTTCAGTTACATACTCAGCACTGGCATGTAGTCTTTCCTACTATATCACACTTTCATTTCCAGTCACACCCTCTGATATTTGCCTCTAGGATCCCCATTCCCGGCTCTACAGTACCCACGCCTCCATTTGCATCTTCGGTACTGTTACCCGGTATCATTCTTACCCACGTGAGTTGTCCCATTCATAGCACCTTTTGACACTTTTTGACCCTCACGTTGTTTTTCATTACCCTTTAGGGATGGGAGTCCCGATAGTCTTTCATCGTGTCGCGAATCAACCACATACTCCTTCTCCTCATTTTGCTAGCTTTCCCACATGGACTCCTAGATTATCTCTTCTCAGTTCTATTTTTTTACCTGCACCTCCGCAGTATCATGAACCCTCCATTTCATCCACAATCAGTTTGCCCATCTGCGAACCTACCTTCATTTCACCTACCTCATACAGAAACTCACCAATGGGGCCCCCACCCTTCATCAGTTTTCCAAGCAAATTCTGCCCTACATGGGCCACCCATATTACACTGGGGCACCTGTTTCTGTATTTGTACATTTCTCCCCAATTATTCGTTATTTATTGTACAAACGCTTTTACTTTTTAGTCAGTACATTACCCTTTTTTGTCGTCACCTTTGGCAACTTGCTTCCCTCTTTTTGGCCAGTCACAACCCATGTCACCCTTGGTTGGAGCACTACTTATCATATTCCCTTTCTCGACATCATCCATATCTTCAGAGTACCCCACAGGTCACTTACCTCTACCCTATGAATTTGTTCACCTTGTCCCGCCTCTGGCACAACTTATCACCGATCATGTCGTCCCCCTGACACTCGACCTCATTGCACGGTTGCGGCCACTTTTTATCTCATACATCCTCCAACCAAGGGCAGTCTTGAGTCTTCCCACATCTTGACTTCGTCCATGTACCTCTGCCACTTCCTCACCTCAGTAGATTTCATGAAGCACTTTGCTTCTGGGAGTTGCGTTCCCCTTTTGTCGACATCAGCACAATTTTCCAGAAGGGCGACAATATCTTGATTCTCATTCTCCACTCAATGAGAGATCTCGGATGGCACAGGGTGAAACACCATTGCTCCCTGCTGTCTTTGACCCCCATAACATTCAATGCCAACACCTTCTCATGTTACAGTGGGTCTTACTTTGTGACTATTGCAGTTATTTCCCTCATTTGCCAAAGACCTCTGAACTTGGCTGGGCTCTCAACGACCACATAATCGCTGCTACTTATTACCGCGATCACTGCCTACTATTCAAAGTATGCTCATTTGCAGAATTTTCTTTTGCCTTTATCACAACTGCCCCCGAGGGCACTGCCGTTGTCTACACCAATGCTTCAGTCATCTTTTTCAGAGTTACATGACACGAGCATGGGGCATGCCCACCTCATTTGTACACAGTTTTATATTTTGCACACCTCATGGAAGGTCGGGTCCTACCGGTTCCTTTTTCCCTCCAACGGATCGCTCTAGAAAATCACACTATTACTCTCTCTTACAACAACATTCTCAGTAGAAGAAACATTGATGGATTTCGGCTATACATATGCTCCTAACCTCATCCATTAGGGGGCATCTGTTATCACTGAAATTTCGTCCGCACATGGTTACAAGAACTCAGGATCGTCAAACAGTGATGAAGTCATTCATGAACCTGAATTAATACCACAACATTCAAAAAGGTCAAAAAACTATACAAAGTAGTGAAAACTTGAAGAGCTCTTTGCAGAGATTGGGCGTGCGCGCGCATGCGCGGAACAGGAATGTAGAAATCACGCATAGGCGCATGATGTGCAACTGTTAGCGCAAAAAGCCGCGCACCTGCTAAACGGCGCATTTATGAAAGTGGTCGGCCTCCCAACCACTGATGGTTCATCTCCCAAGACGATTTGACCCTCAAATCTAGGCTAGATCTGACGGGTGGGTTGGTCAAAGACCTAATAATCCCCTAAATGGCCTCTTTTCACACTACAAAGCAATTAAACAATAACCCAAAGCAATGCTATAAAAAGCCATGAATGCACCTCATTTTCTCAAGGAATTCAAAGTAATGTTATGCTGCCTATATTGTTTTAAGGACTCCATCCTTGACAAGATCATTTTGGCACCATTACATTGGACAATCCACCTCACCATTGAGTGGATTTGTAAAGAGTTCTTTCATCACCATTTTCCATTTTCTTTATTGTAAGAAGAGCTAGCTAGTGAGGGTCCAAGAGCCTTCCCTTGGAGGAATAAGGGACTCATAGTCCCCTTTCTTCTTGGTTCTTTGTTTTCATCAATAGATCAGCCTCAAACATTGGTGACATGGGTCTTTTGGTTCTTTTTGTTTCTATGTCCCTATGCTCATGAATTTTGTTTTTATTGCATCTCTTAGTTTAATTATTAATTCTAGTTTTTGTTTTCTTTCCCAAATTCTTTTCTCTACAACTGTCCTTCTCAGCAGACCCAACTGAGCTTGCAAGCACCTCTTATTCGCTCACCAATGTGATGAAAGAGGTGCAACAATATACATCCTTCTGCCTAAGTCTTTCCCTCCCTCCTTGGGGAAATTTTCATTTTTACAAATCCCTTATTTTTAGGGGCTTCCAGTGGTCAAATTCCACTTCTTCCACCTGTAAAAATCAGCCTTGAGGTAACTAAAACATGTTCCCCACTCATGGAGTCGTGGTCAACTATTTTTAACTTGGTTGTTCAATTTGTCTTCCAACATTTAATTTATTAAGAGTTTTTCTTACATGTAATGTACCACAAATTTCTGAAATATTTTTTTTTTCTTAGGGCACATTAAAGCTCCTTGACTCTTCAATAATTGATCAAAACATAACTTTATTCCTTTATTATATACAGAGTGAATTTATCGTCGTTGTTGGATTAGAATCATGGACTTATTTGTACTTAAGATGATTGCGACAAGGGATATCATATCCCTTAGAATAACTATCATGTCTATGTTAAGTCATGATATCCAAAAAGATTACAGTGCGTAATAAACTATGGACCAAAGACTAACAATATAGTTTGTCCATAAAATTTGCAGTAGTTAATATGATAAAAAATTCCTACTGTATTGACTATAGTATAAATACCCTAACACTAAGGTTATTCCTATATATATATATATATATATATATATATATATATATATATATATATATATATAATTTGTTTACCATATAAACCAACATATGGAAACCTTAACACTAACCCTATCCATCTATATATATCTATATATATATATATATATATATATAAAAATGGCATACATATTAACCATGAAATTATATATATTGTATATCACACAGACTATTATAACAATAACACTATTCCTAGAGTTTATATCATTATCATATAACGATCCACCACAAAGTATTTTATATCGTAATGCGTCGAAGGGATTTTATACAAAACATGTAGATATCGTTACATAGGGATTGTTGTATGGATATCATACCAACAAAGACTTTGATATATCATATGGATCACACACCATAACACTAATGGTTTTTCTCTTATGCCAGGAACATAACCTATACCTAACAATGCTAAACCATACCCAACTAGTGGCATGGTCGAACATTGAATAGGTTCGAAACCATCTTAATGGAGGATGTCAGATCAGTCTCCAAGCATTTATCTATGGATATTTCATTAATGGGAGGCATGTATCATGCCTCCCAAGCTTGACACTTAGGCATCCGCGCCCAATGAGGGCTCGCCATCTCCAAATATTCACATGGCAGCGGTATTGGGTGTAATCAACCACCATTACTCCTTTTTGAGAGGCCTTCGAGGTCACCATTGTTCATTGCTTTCCCTTTTGGCTATGTATTCATGAAAACTACCTCTACGTTGTATGTGAATCAACCTCTCTGCTATAAAATGTGTCCCTACTTTGTGTATGGCCGACGACTTGGGAAACATTGGCCTTGGTAAACAATGCAAGGAGGTGAACAACCCTCTCGTTCTTCTCTTTGCAAGGTGAGTTAAAGAATTTATTTATTTAGCCCTCTGTATCTCGTGAATGAATTTTTGTTTGGTGCAAAGTAGAAAATCAATTAGGTTTCATGAACAGACTCCCTGTTTATTTCGTTAATTTGAGGGTTTACAATGCATTACCATTGCACCTATGTATACGTTTTCTCCCAGGGTTACACTAGGTTTAATTTTTCGGGACCGGAGAGTTAGCACAATACAACAAAAAATTGTTTTGTGTGATTTCCTAGCTAGACCATTTTGAGGCTTACCACAAAAAACTCGACCTTCAAAGTAAACCAACTTATTAAGAAACCAACTATTGATGAAAAATACTAAGGAGAAGAAGGACCCCTCACCTCATGCACCTGGGGTTGATGCTCTTCCACCATCGAGAGGTCGATTATAGAAATGTTTCGAGCTAGTAGGTTCATTTTATGGTCCATAAGTTTAATCTACATCTGCAACTCATCGTGCTAGTAGGTTAATTTTATGGTCCATAAGTTTAATCTACACATGCAACTCATCGAGTTGGAGCATAATTTCCTCTTTGTCATCTTTCCATTTAGCTAGATCTATCACATTAATAGTTTCATTTTCCAATATATTTCTATGGTCTTTAGATAGTGGGACTCATGAGAGTGGATTATCCCAGTGTTTGGGACCCAATAACGAACGATTCCATGAAACTCTTCATCTGTGATGAAGTGCGTAAGGACATGAACATCAACTTTAAGAAGGTTTATCTTGGCTTGAATTTGGGGGGGGTTGTTGGCATCATATGAATCTACCGAGTTCTCAGCTATTGCAATAAGGATGGAACTGGAGCATCATCTTTGCTGACCAAAGGAGCCTCCTCGAGATTGGCAGGAGAGATTACCTCTTTCCATGCAAGTTGCAAACAAGGGATTTTCAATATAATAGAAGAATGTTAGGAGGATAAGAGAAAATTATTTTAGGTGAGTATTATGCAGCGTTAAAGGAATGAGATTAGGCCAACCCCGATGGGGATATGGAGTAAGGAGACTAGCCATTGTGAGGGTAATCATGTCGAGGAGAGAATTATTATGGCCATAGTTATGATTGGTCAAAGAGGTGATAATGGAGGCAATGATGAAACCAATGAGGTTGATACAGAGGACGATCTAGGCATGAGCATTTCGATTGAGAAGGATCTCCCAACGAGGAAGGACGATGTACGCATTGAAGTTTGGAGGTCGGGTGGTATGCGGAGGAGGGTCAATCATTAATAACATTGGCAGGATGGGTACAAGTGGGAGGAGAAGAACATGTCGGGGTTGGGGGGGGGGGACATGTGTGAACTTGGATGGGGTGGAAGCCATGAGGTCGATCGTTTCCCTACCACCCGATACAAGGGATTATTTTTTATTTTTATTTAAATAAAACTTTTCACAAAAACTTCATACAACCTTAATACATCATATACAACCTTAAACGATCATAAAACTTTGTAGTGTGAAATTCCTATCAAATTTATGATGAGAAAACTTATTCCAAGATATAACAATATCAATTATTTAGAAATTAAATAAGTCTAAAATATAAAGATATAAATTAATTAATCACACACACACACACACACACATATATATATATAATGTCACGATTAACTTTTCTTCTTTAGAATTTTTCTCTAGAGCATTTTGTTTTTAATATAATTCAATGTTGTAATTTTTTATATAGTTTCATATTATAGCTCATATTTTTTTATTTTTTTTAGATATTTAAATTTATTTATTTATCATATTATTGATTGATCAAATGAAAATGTTATTTGATGAGCCAGCTAAAACCTTATTAAAACATTATTGAGATAGTAATTTTTTTTTTCAATATTTAAATTTATTTATTTATCACACTATATTGACTGATCAAATGAAAGAGTTATTTGATGAGCCTGCTAATGTAGCCCCCATAATATCCCTCGGGCTACGTGACCTCCCGGTCAAGGATATTCAATTCTTCAAGCCAAATCTAATCTCTGAAACATTGATGGTCTCACTTTGTGATTAAACACATGCGCTTTCGGTCTTTTGGTGGAGTTTCTATGACACCCGCAATCTCTCCCTTCACATTGTTTAACTCTCAATTTTCAGGCGCTAGCTCATTTTCCATTACCCCCTTCCTAGATGTGACCTTAGGATATGACCTCACGTAAGCACGTGATTGCGGGTGTGACCAAGAGTCGTTTGATAGAACACTACTTTTCTCCCCACAATTCACTACCAATATCCACGTGTCCCTTTGGAAATATCTCGATTTCGATTGTAGTCGGCTGTCATATTGTTAAAGTCTGAGCGATTTCTGTTCCCGCAATTAAGTGTGGCCATTGATATTGGGATCTCAGTCTGTGCGTCTTGAACGATGGTTGAGACCTACCTCCTTTCCTTCCTTCTCTCTGTAGCACGCTCTCCCAAATTTCCATGATCTATCAACACGTGTCCCTTTCAAATCAATGATCTTGATTCTCTTTGGCAATTCGGGTTTCAAGAATTTCAAATCCTACCTTCACTTTCTCCCAGAATACTTTCACCCAGAATTCACGATCTGTCAATGCCTGTCTCCTGAATATTGATAGACATGATTAGCTTCGGCTCTTAGGGTCTCGGGAGATTCAAACCCTCATAACTTTCTTCCTCTCAAATTACTTCCACTCGAAGTTAGCGATCTATCGACACGTGTCTCCCACAGATTGACAGTTGTGGTTCACTTCGAGTCTTCGAGATTCAAAAGTTTCAACTCTTGCATACTCACTTTCTCTCAGAGTGCACGAATTTCTTTCGCGTTTCCTTCTGAATCTGACGGCTATGATTCACTTTGGGTCTTCACTCAGAGTCCACATATTTTTGTCGCATGTTCTTTTGGATCAGATGACTATGATTCACTTCGACTCTTCAGGATTTGCTAGTTTCAACACTCGCCTCTTGCCAGAGTGTTTTCACTTGAATTCGATGATCTGTCAATGCTTGTCTCCCACAGATCGACGACTGTGAATCCCTTCGGCTCTTCGGTAATTTCACTTCCTCCTGATTTACGAAATCTCCGAGGTGCTTTCACTCCGGAGTTGTAGATATTACACCACCTGTCCCTCTTGATGATGAACAATCCCTAATCACTTCAGGAGTTCCAGACTTTGGCAGCCCACTCTATTGTATGGACCAAGAGACTTAAAAATCCCACACTTTTCCCAGATCCAACGATCTAGAATGATCTCGCTCCCTTCTCGATAGATCTTGACTGATAAGTCATGAAATCTTCATAGCTTCACTCCTTTGAATATTTCTCTTTTATATCCCTTATGAGCTTGATTCCTTTGAGGATTTCGATTCTCCCACGCCCTCCTTTCATTTCTCGAATCTCGACAAACTCATATCAAAGGATTTATTCAAAAGAAACTCTTCCCGCACTCCTTGCAGTTCTTTGTCCTGGTTCTTCGACACTTTGTCTCTCCTTCATTCTCTTCACTCCTTGCACTTGGTCTAAGTTCTCGTCGTTCCTTTCTGAACTCCTATGAGTCAATTCAAGACTCTATCTATGCACTCCTTTCGTACAAGATTCACTCCTTGCATACGAGTTCTCAAAAGAGAGACGATTGAAACTTATTCAGTTCATCAAAAATTCATATGATCAACCATAGACAATCATACATAAACAAAATTAACTAGAACACATAAAAAATATATCATTCACTCATCACACATCAAAATTGTCCAAGGAATTTGAAAAATTATGTCTGTTATAGTCATCCATAAAATAAATTACATAGTATTTCAGTTCTTCACTGCATCTTTCTTTTTTACCTATATGCTAAACTCCTCTACCCTGCACTACTCTCTCTAATACAATATAGAACAAATATATCTAAGGAGTGGCTCCTCGATCTCTTATTCATATTGTCTGCAACCTACCCTATCAGTTTCTAGTGGTTACCTACTTTGTCCCATTACAATAACTATGAGTTATTACTTGATAAGGGATTCCACTCTCTATCTAAAACTCCTTACAGTAGTACAAGACTTTATAAACCAGATATATTTAAACATGTTGTTTCCAAAATATCTCAACAACTCGTTTTGTTTATGAGTTAAATGTTGATTTGAAATTCTGTCATGTTGAGATGTCATATCCCTGCCTCCATGCTTGCTTCTTTGAATTTGAAGGCGATGCTCCTGCGTCATACTCCTGTGGCTAAAATATTCATGGGATCTTGTCCATGATCACCTGTACTATTTTTCCATGCCTCAAAATATAAGTTTTAGTTACCCAACTTGAATATTCTACTCGATGATATTTCCACTTCACTAAGTATTTAGGATATGTCTTCCTCCTGGTCTTCTTTCCAACTCTTTGTTCTATGATTCTCTCCAGCTAAGGTTTTTATGCTATGGGAATTTTTTCTTCCCACTAAACTTTTTTCTGATCATCCGATTCTCATGCATCATCTCTCTTGTAAGGATATAGGTCTACAACATTGAATATCGGTGATATCCCAACATTGTCTGGTAATCCAATTGCATAAGAATTGGCTGCAAATTTTATGAGAATCATTCATGGTCCTATCTTCTTCATATTCAACTTGTTATGTGTTTCCCTCATAAACCTTTATTTTCTCAAATGAACTAAAACATCATCTCTTACCTCGAATTGAACTTCTCTCCTCTTATGATCAACTATGTTCTTATATTCCAAGCTGGTGTCCTGTAGTTTCTCTCTGACTCTGCCATGGAGTTTTTGCGTCTCTGTTGCAAAATATTCTACGCCAACATTTATGAATTCTTCTTGATTCAGATATCTCAACTCCGAAATCCCTATTGGATTTATACCATACACAATTTCGAATGGAATTTTTCCATTTCTCCTATTAACTAAATTGTTAAATGCAAATTTTGATTGTGTCGTAATCTGATCCAATTGACGGCCTTGTTCAATGACTAAACTTCTTAACAAGTTTCCTAGACTCTTGTTTAGTAATTCAGTTTGTCCATCTGTCTGAGGGTGATATGTTGAAATAAACAACAAGTTTGTCCCTAGCCTCTTCCATAGAGTTCTCCAAAAGTGTCCTACAATTTTTGTGTCTCTGTTTGAGACTATGATGCTAGGAAATCCATGTAGTCTCACCATTTCTCTGAAAAACAAATTGGCTATGTGTGTAGCATCTTTTTTTTTCTGGCATGTTATGAAATGTGCCATTTTTGAAAATATTTCCACCACAACAAATATGGAATCACTCCCTTTTTGGGTTCTAGGAAATCCCAATGCAAAATCCATACCGATTGCATCCCATAGCCTTTCTGGAATTGGTAATGGTTGATACAAACCAATGTTCTGTTGTCTTCTTTTTTCATACTAGAAAATTCTGCATTTGTTTACAAAAATTTTCACCTCTCCCCTCATGCTCAGCCAATAATATTAATTGCTTAGTTGTACATAGGTCTTATCATGACCAAAATGTCCAACTAAACCTCCACTATGTTTCTCTTTGAGTAGGTTATCTCTCATTTAGAATATTGGTATGCATAGGTGTCTCCCTTTGATCAATAATCCATCCTGGATCAAATATTGTGTCCATGGGCTTCTATCTCCCAACAAAGGATACTTACATGCCTCATAACCTTCCTTAAAATCTGGATCTTCTCGATACATTTCCTGGAGGTGTTCAAACCCTAAAATATCCACTTGGAATTTATGTACAATTAAACTCCTCCTGCTCAAAGCATCCACAACTTTGTTATCAATTCCAACAATATGCTTAGTAAAAAAAGTAAAATTCTTCATAAATTCTACCCATTTAGCATGTCTTTGATTCAACTTTTCTTGCCTAGTAATAAACTTAAAATCTTGAATATCATTGTACAAGACAAATTATTTAGGAATTAGATAGTGCCTCCACTTCTTTAAATCTTGAATCACTACATAAAATTCTTTGTCATATGTGGAATACATCTTCTTGGTGTCATTCATATTCTCACTGAATTAAGAAACTGGCATATTATCCTGACTCAAGACTGCTCCAATAGCTACTCCACTTGCATCAAATCTCACTTGAAATGTTTTTCCAAAATCTGGTAAAACCAAAATTGGTTGTTTTATGATATTCTCTTTCAATACTTTCAAACTTTTTTCATCTTCCATTTAAAAGACTTGTGTTTCTTATTCACAGTGTCCAACATGGGTGTACATATACCACTGGAATTTCTCATAAAATTTCTATAAAAAATTGCTAACCCATGAAAACTTCTTACCTAAAATATACTTCTTGGAGATGGCCATTCTTTGGTTTCTCTCACCTTTTTTGGATCCATCTTCAATTTATTTGAAGATATCACAAAACCAAAGTATATGAGTTATGTCTTCATAAAAGAGATTTTCTTCGGATTTATAAGCAATTTTTCTTCCTGCAACATTCTCATCACTAATGCCAAATGTTTTAAGTGTTCTCCCTCTATCTTACTGAAGATTAATATGTCATCCAGATACATTATGAAACATTTTCCTCCCATCATGAATAAGTTTTATGTCAAAATTCCATGGTATCCCCAATAAAATATGACAGACATCCATAGGAATTACAGCACATAATATTTCATCCCTATAACCTTCTATTTTAAATTCAGCTTGGCATTATTGACTTACCATTACTTGACGTCCTTTCTACAAACATGATACCTTGTATGGGTTTGGATGTACAGTTGTCTTTAGCTCCAGTTTATCCACCATATCTGTGGATACTAGATTGTCAGTGCTCCCACTGTCTACGATCACCTTGCAAAATCTATCTTTTGTCTTGCAAGTAGTTCTGAACAGACTTGTCCATTGAACTGGTTCCTCTACCTCCTTCTCTAGTTTAAGAAGAACTTTCCTCGCCAAGAGGTTCTTTCTTGCTTCTGCTGGTTCTTCTTCCACATGCTTCTGTGCTTAAGAAATGTATTCTTGTCCTCCTCTAGTATCTTTCTCCTTCTCTAGGCATTCCCAAGACATGTTCCTTGTCTTTCCACATACATAACATCTAATTTCACCTCATATGGCTCTTCCTCTTCCTATAGGAAAATAACTTTTTCCTCCATGTTGTCCTTCCTTAGAAATTCCACCTTTCTCTTCTTTCTAGCTTCATTCTTTGGTTTCTGGATCTTCTCTTCGCTAGTTCCCTTACCTCTGCTTGAATTCCCTCCTCTGTTTCGTTGGCCTTGTTTTCTGGCCAAATTTTCTTCAGATTTCAAGTCTTCTTGATAATAATCCTCGACTTTACTAGAAAATGTCATGCTGATGTCCTGTTGTATTTCATATCTCAGACCATTGATATACCTGGATGTTTTTTCATCATCACTTTCTTTATGTCCAGCCCTAATGTTCATTTTGTAAAATTCCTCAGTGTATTCCTCCAATGATAAGATTTTTTGTCTCAGGTTCTATAACCTCTTGAATAGATTGATTTGATAGTACTTTGGGATAAATTTTTCTTTTATCTTGGCTACCATCCTATCCTAGCTTTTAATTTTCTACTTGCCCTTGCATCTGTGATTGGCTTGCAGATCGTCCCACCATAGTGTTGTGCGACCCTTCAGTCTTGTCAATGCATGCTTTACCATATTATCTTCTTCGATATCTTCATAATAAAAGTACTTGTCCATAAGACGTACCCAATCCAACAATTCTTCAACTTCTAAACTGCCTTCATACATTGGTACCTCTATTTTTTCTCTGGATCCTATTCTTGAAACAACTTTCAATAAGAGGTGTTCTGCAAAATCCTCAACTACATATTCTTCAACCTCTATCTATTTTCTTTCAACTTCACTAATATCTCAAGTGTCTAGTGCTCTCCTCTATGTTATTTCCATGTCGTCTATTCTCATTCTAAGTCGCCTCATTTATTCTTCCATTTCTGGATTCTCTTTGTGTCTTTTGGGTGGCATGATTCCACTTCCTTTCCTTCTGATGTATATAAACAGAATAAACTCTTGATACCACTGATGATATCAATTTATCTCCTTTATCCTTTGTTTGTTGTCTGCAAACAAATTCAATATCTCGGATACCACCTAATGCATCCCCCCTAATATTCCTCGAGCTATGTGACCTCCTGGTCAAGGATATTCAACTCTCCAAACCACATCGACACTTTGAAACATTGATGGTATCAATTTGTTATTAAACACGGGCCCTTTCGGCCTTTTGGTGAAGGTTATATGACACCCACAATATCTCCCTTTTCATTATTGAACTATCAAGTTTCATGCGCTAGCTCATTTTCCATTAGCCCCTTCCTAGATGGGACATCAGGCTATGACCTCACGTAAGCACATGATTGCGGGAATGACCAGGAGTGATTTGAGACCACATTGTTTTTCTCCCTGAAATTCACTACCAATTTCCATGTGTCCCATTGGTAATACTGTGGTTTCGATTGTGACCCGCTCTCACATTGTTAAACTCCAAGCACTTTCTATTCGATTGTGGCCCACTTTCTATCTCTGGATCTTGGTCTATGCCTCTTGACTGATGGTTTAGGCCTGCCTCCTTTCCTTACTTCTCTGTGGAGCATGCCCTCCAATATTTCCACAATCTATAGACGTGTGTCCCTTTCAAATCAACGATAGTGATTTTCTTCAGCAATTCGGGCTTCGAGAATTTCAACTCCTCCCCTCACTTTCTCCCGAAATTCTTTCACCTGGAATTCACAATTCATCGATGCATGTGTCCCATAGATCGATGACTATTATTAGCTTTATCTCTTTAGATTTCGAGAGTTTCAAACCCTCCTAACTTGCTTCCTCTCAAAGTATTTCCACCCGAAGTCCGTGATCTATCGACACGTGTCTCCCATAGATCGATGGTTGTGCTTCAATTCAGCTCTTCGGGCTTCAGAAGTTTCAAATATTGCACACTTTATTTCACTTGGAGTGCATGGATTTTTTCCACATGTCCTTCTGAATCTAAAGACTATGACTCACTTTGGGTCTTCACCCGGAGTCCAGGTATTTTTGTCTTGTGTTCTTCTAAATCGGATGACTATGATTCAGTTTGACTATTCAGGCTTCGAGAGATTTGGATACTGAACACTCATGTCCTCCCATAGTTTTTTCTTCCAAAGTCGACAATCTGTCGATGTGTGCCTCCCACTGATCGATGGTTGTGAATTGCTTCATCTATTCGGCGATTTCACTTCCTCCTTGTCTTGGAAATCTCTTAAGTGCTTCCGCTCCGGAGTTGTAGATCTTATGCCACATGTCCCTCTTGACAATGAGCAGTCCCTAATCACTTCAGAACTTCAGGACTCTGGCAGTCCTCTCTCTTGTATGCACCAAGAGACTTAAAAATCATGCACTTTTCCCAGATCCAACAATATGGAATGATCTCGCTCCCTCATAGAAATATCTTGACCGATAAGTTGTGAAATCTTTAGAGATTCACTCCTTTAAATATTTCTCTTCTCTATCCCTTTTGAGCTTCATTCCTTTGAGGATTTTGATTCTTCCACACTCTCCTTGAGTTTCTAGGATCTTGACAAACTCATATCGAAGTATTTATTCTAAAGAAACTCTTCCCTCACTCCTTGCGCTTATCTGTCCTGGTTCTTCGACCCTTAGTCACTCCTTGATTTCATGCACTCTTTGCACTTGGTCTAAGCTCCCATCGTTCCTTTCTGAAATCCTATGAGTCAATTCAAGGCTCTGTCGATGCACTCCTTGCATATGAGTTCTAAGAAGAGAGATGATTGAAATTTATTCAGTTCATCACAAATTCATATGATCAATCATAGAAAATCATACATAAACAAAATGAACTAAAACACATAAAAAATATATCATTCACTCAATCACACATACAAATGAACATTGTCCAAGGAATTGGAACAATTATGTGTGTTCTATTCATCCATAAAA
>ML804662.1:249362-264215 GCA_009831015.1 Picea engelmannii | reverse complement strand
TTCATATGATCAATCATAGAAAATCATACATAAACAAAATGAACTAAAACACATAAAAAATATATCATTCACTCAATCACACATACAAATGAACATTGTCCAAGGAATTGGAACAATTATGTGTGTTCTATTCATCCATAAAAGAAATTAGATAGTATTACAGTTCTTCACTAAATCTTTCTTCTTTTCCTATATGCTACTCTGCTCTACTCTTCTCTACCCTGCTCTACCCTCTCTAATAAAATACGAAAAGAAATATACTTAAGGAGTGGCTCCTCGAGCTCTTCTTCATCATATATACAACATATCCTATCAGTTTCTAGCGGTTACCTACTGATGTAGGAGCATCACCTTTAAAGTCAAAACGCAAGCGTGGAGGCAAAGGAATGACATCTCAGCAATGACAAAGTTTCAAATAAGAAATTAAATTAGAATTAAATCGGTGATCCAGGTGGATATCGGGGGCCACCCACCTTTTCCAAATGGCTCAAAATAGTTTTCTGGCCATTTTGGCAATTTACTATTTTTAGCAGGTTTTCACTTCCGGGGCCATTTTGAGGGCCTAAATGAATTTTTTTTGAGATCGAGATTCTCAATGATAGATGAAGGAATAATTGATCCCCCAAAATGAATCTCCTCTACGATACCTTTCCAACGAGCTATCACACGCCTAAAACAGAGATCACATGCAAAAGTTACGACCCCGGGAAGTTGATGCACCCACTTACCCAAACGGGGCCCACATGACTTTTGGCGCTTTATCTCCTAGGGTTAGGTTTTTGGATGTATAGGAATTTTGGCATTCCCGATTATTGTAAAAAGGCCTCCAGAGCCTCATTGTAACCATCTTCTTGCGAATGCGAGTAGCCGTCACATCTCTTCACAGAGATAAGCTACCACCATTCTAGCGAGTCTTTCACTCTGTATTTTTACAGTCTCTGTACATTTCTTTGATTAATAGAAATCGTGTATCATTGTATATATATGTTTACGGTTGCATCTCTGATACATTTCTGTTATATTATTGAATATCTGCAATATCTCTGTGCATTTCTTTATTATATCTCCGCTCTCATTTTGTGCCGAAAATAATCCGGATCAATCAGGTTGTTGAGATATTTGGTAAACAACATTTTAAAAATGTAACTTGTTTATAAATTCATGAAGGACTGTAAGGGGTTGCGGATATTGAGTGTTGACTCTTATCTGGAAATAATTGTTAGATATTTTAATAGGACAGAGTAGGTAACCGCTAAGATTTTGATAGGATAGGTTGCTGACAGGACGAGAGAGCTCGTGAAGCTGGTACTTAGATAGTTTATTGTTGCATTGTAATAGATAAGAATGTATGAGTATTGTAAGAGATCTGAGAGATCAGTAGAAAAAAATAGAGTAGAAGAAACATTATCTAATGTGTTTTCTTGAAGGAATAGAACCAACATAATTGTCCCAAATCCTTGAACTGTGTTCATTTGATCTATGGATAAATGAATGTTATATTCTTTGTGTGTGATTTATTCCATTTTCATTCATGTGTGATTATTCGAGAAGTGTTAGTATAAAGTTGAGACGAATCTGGATGAGTTTTAATTGTTTCTCTTATGACACTTGTATGCAAGGTGTGCATCTCAAACGCAAGGAGTGCATCGCGAACGGAAGGAGTGTGTCGACTAAGGATTGGTGTGACTCAGATAAGTTTAGAGAGAACAAAGGAGACTTACACCATGTGCAAGGTGTGCACAGTGTCATGAAATGACCAAACATCAAGAACCTGAACCAGACTAATGCCAGGTGGGCGAGAAGAATTTATTTTCAAGAAATCCTTCGATCTGAGTTATCAAAATCCTGAGAATGCAAGGTGTCCATGGGGAATCAAAATCCTTTTAAGGAAGAATCTCAGAAGGGATAAAAATTTCTATAAAGTGTCATAGAGAGTTGATATTCAGACTCGTAAGGAGGAGAAAAGGTTCGAAACCTTTGAACAGTTAGAAAATCTTCTAAGTTGAAAGAACTTAGAAGCCCAGGAGGAGGAACGATAGTGGTCATTGGATCACTGTGCAAAGGATCAACATTTGTTTGATAAGGGTGACATGCATGAGCCTTAGCACTTCACACATAGAGGAGAGAGAAAACTCACAAGAGTTGAGAACTGAGATTTCTGGAGCTCGAAGAGCCGGAGATTTGAAATAGAATCTCAGCCACCTGATCAATAGGAACATATCTTAACCATCAGATTGTTCAGGGAAAACTTCAAGCGTTGGATCGCCAGAGTGGATCTGAGTCATCATATATCACGATTTCATAAGGAGGCGAGTTTTAAACTTGAGACTCCTAAAGCGCAAAGAGTCGAAGGGCCAGAGCGAATCTGGACCATTAGATCTAGGAGGACATGTGTCGATAGGTTAGAATATCCAAAGGAAGGTGAAGGTAGAAGTGTTGAAACACCTGAAGCCTGAAGAGTCGAAGGGATGAGAGACGTTGATCTATAAGTGAAGACTTGCCAATAGATTGTGAGCTCTGAGAAGGTTGAAATGATATTTTAGTTTGAGATCTGAGATTGTCAAAATGCGAAGACTAGAAGACCTGAAGTAAAATCTGGGTTGTGAGATCTAAGGGAGATGTGGCATAAATGCATGAACTCTAGGTAAGGTCCTGAAGTGGTTTATAGATGTTGGATTCAGAGGAGACGTGGCTCACATCTGTGAGCTCTAAGCAAAGACCCAAATAAATCCTTGATCGTTATATCAGGAAGACATGCGTCAGTGGACCACAAACTCCAGGTAAAAATCATTGGGAAAAAGAAGTTTGAGATTTGAGATCTCATAAGTCCAGAGACCCGAAAGAGATCTTGACCATTGATCAAGAACAGGTTCGCAGGACCATTGATATGAGTTGAAAGGTCAAACATCTGAACTGGGAGCATAACCATTGATCGAGAAGGACATGTGTCAGTAGATCATGAGTTCTGAAAGATTTGAGTATGGAAGAAATTTGGGTTTGAGATTTCAAAACCCCGAAGTTGGGAGTTGTGAAGGAGATCACAGTCATTGATTGAAGGAGAGAAGATCTTGTCCATAGATTCAAAAGGCACAGATCTAAACTATCGAATCAGACATTATCATCTAGATCACGAGCTTGATGATCCCATAACATTGTGGGAACAAGATTTTCTCGAAGTTTAAAATATCAAGGGCAACCGACAATCCAAACCGTGGTTTCTTCAGGATGACACGTGGAGACTTGAGGAGGATTGTGGGCCCAAAATTGGTTTGACTTAAAATTGTTTGTATCCATGCCTGCAATCGTGTGTTCATCATCGAGGTCACATCAAGAGGTAGCTTATCGTAAAAAAGGAGCTAACGCCTGACACTCTGAGCTTTCGCAGGAGAGAAAAAGGAAGGGTTGTGAGTGCCATTAAAACCTACAACAAGAAGTTGAAAGGGCTTGTGTTTAGTCACATAAGGAAACCATTAAAGTTTCAGAGAGACACTAGAATAGAGAATCAGAGATCTAATACCAGGAGGTCATGCAACCCCTATGCCAAGATCGGGATGTTACACAACCCTACGAGAGAGTAGGGGGGTTGCATTAGGTGGTATCAGAGTCGATATTGAGTTTGTTTGGAGACACCAAGCAAAGGAAAAAGGAGGTAAGTTGATATCAATTATGGTATCAAGAAAATTTGATTTTCGTTTGTAGGTGACACAGTGGAATCATGCCACCCAGAAGGCGTAGAGCAAATGCAAAAATGGAAGAATAAATGAGGCAACTTCGAATAAGATTGGACACCATGGGAACAACACAGAGAAGAGCACCAAATGTTGGAGATATCAGTGAAGATGAGAGAAAAGTAATAGAGGCCGAAGAAAATGTATCAGAGGATGTTTCACAAGATTGCTTGATAAAAGTTGTTTCAAAGATAGGAGCTAGAGAAAGAATAGAGGTACCAATGTATGAAGGCAATTTAAAAGTTTAAGAATTGTTAGATTGGGTATGTTCTATGGACAAACACTTTGATTAAGAAGATGGTGAAGAGGACAAGATGGTGAAGCATGTAGTTACAAGACTGAAAGTTCATGAAGCACTATGGTGGGATGAACTGCAGGACGAATGCAGGAGCAATGGTAAGAATAAAATTAAAAACTAGGATAGGATGGTAGCCAAGCTTAAGGAAAAATTTATCCCAAAGGACTATCAAATCAATATGTTTATAAGATTGAAAAACATGAGACATAAAATCTTATCAGTGAAGGAGTACACTGAATAATTTTACAAATTGAACATCAGGGCTGGACAAAAAGAAAATGAGGATGAAAAGATAGCCAAATATATCAAGGGGATGAGATATGAAATCCAAGAGGAGATCAACATGATGTTGGTTAGTACAGTCGATGATTCTTATAAATCAGCCTTGAAAGATTAAGAAAAGTTGTCCAGGAAACAAAGCCATCGAAGCAGAGGAGGAAATTCAAGCAGAGGTAAGGGAACTACGAGAGAGAAGTTCCAGAAGAAAAAGCATGAAGCTGACAAACAACAAACTCACCATGATAAGGGTGGAATTTCTAAGGAAGGAAAACATGGTGGAAGAAGTTCATTTTCCAGAGGAAGAGGAAGAGCCAAAGGAGGCATAGTTATATGCTATACCTGTGGAAAGAAAGAGCACAAGTTTTGGGAATGTCCGAAGAGAAATAACGAAGGACAAGGTGAAGCACAGAAGCATGTGGAAGAAGAAGTAGAAGGAGGAAATAACCTCATGATGAGGAAGATTCTTCTTAAACCAAAGAAGGATATGGAGGAACCAATTCAACAAAAAAATCTGTTTAGAACTGCTTGCAAGATGAAAGATAGATTTTTTAAGGTGATCATAGACAATGGGAGCACTGGCAATTTAGTATCCACAGAGCTGGTGGAGAAACAAAAGGTGAAGACAACTGCACATACAAACCCATACAAGGTATCATGGTTTCAAAAAGGACATCAAGTAATGGTAATTGAACAATTCCAAGTTGAATTTAAAATAGGAGGTTATAGGGATGAAATATTATGTGATGTAATTCATATGGATGTCTGTCATATTTTATTGGTGAGGTCGTGGAAGTTTGACAAAAAAATTATTCATGATGGGAGAAAGAATAATTATACCCTAGAAAATAATGGTAGGATAAAAATGTTGTTACCAATAGAATACAAAGATCAAAAGAGGGTAGCTAGTTCAAGCATACTTCTCATGAGTGGGAAGGAGCTCTTGAAAGAAGACAAGAAGGAAAAAGAAATGTAGTTTGTTGTAGTAAGGAATCCTAGAGTTATCCTTACAAGTACTTATGTGGAATATTTTCCTATAGAAATTTAGGAACTATTAGAAAACTTTGTTTACATAGTAGTGGATGAGTTACCTCACTCATTGCCACCCATTAGGATTATAAGCCATCATATTGACCTTATTGCAGGAGCTAGTTTACTAAACAAAGCAGCTTATAGGTTGACACCTAGAGAGAATGAGGAAGTCAAAATTCAAGTCCAAGAGTTGTTGGATAAAGGTTTAGTGAGGGAAATCGTAAGCCAATGTGTAGTGCCAACTAAGTTAATTCCAAAGAAGGATGGAGGATGGAGAATGTGTACAGATTCTCGAGCCATCAACAAGATAACCATTAGGTATAGATTTCCTTTACCGAGGATGGATGATTTGATGGGTTGTTTGAGTGGAGAAAGCTATTTTTCCAAGATATACTTGAAGAGTCGATATCATCAAATAAGAATGAGAGAGGGATATGAATGGAAAACAACATTCAAGACAAATGAAGGATTGTTTGAATGGTTGGTCATGTCATTTGGGTTGACAAATGCACCAAGAACATTTATGAGATTGATGAATGAAGTGTTGAAAGACTTCATAGAGAATTTTTTCATAGTATATCTGGATGACATATTAATATTCAGTAAGACGAGGAGAGAAAACTTAAGACATTTGACAACAGTGATGGAAAAGTTGTAGCAAGAAAAATTGCTGATAAATCTGAAGAAGAGTTCTTTTATGAATACATAACTCATATATTTGGGTTTTGTGATCTCTTCAAATGAATTGAAGATGGATCTAGAAAATTTAAGAGCAATCAAAGAATGGTCTTCGCCAAGGAACATATTTCAGGTAAGAAGTTTCCATGGGTTAATAAGATTTTATAGTAAGTTTATCAGAAATTTCAGTGGTATATGTGCACCCATGTTGGACACTGTGAAGAAGAAACACAAGTCCTTCAGTTGGACAGAGGAAGATGAAAAAGGTTTCAAAGTGTTGAAGTAGAAGATCACAGAACAACCAACTCTGGTCTTACCATATTTTGTAAAAACATTTCAAGTTATATGTGATGCAAGTGGATTAGCTATTGGAGCAGTCTTCAGTCAAGACAATAGGCCAGTTGCTTATTTCAGTGAGAAGTTGAATGATGCCAAGCAGAAGTATTCCACGTATGAAAAATAATTTTATGCAGTGATTCAATCTTTGAAAAAGTGGAGAAACTATCTAATTCCTAAAGAATTTGTCTTGTATAGTGATAACCAAGCTTTGTAGTTTATTACTAGGCAACGAACTTTGAATCAAAAACATGCTAAGTGGGTAGAATTTATGTAGAATTTTACTTTTGTCATTAAACATATTGCTAGAAATGCTAACAAAGTGAAAGATGCTTTGAGCAGGACGAGTTTTATTGTACAAGAATTCCAAGTGCAGACCTTAGGGTTTTAACACCTCAAGGAGGTGTATAAAGAAGACACAGATTTTAATGAAGCTTATGAGGCATTAAAGAATCATTTATTGGGAGACAGAAGCCCGTCGATCGAATAATTGATCCAGGATGGATTATTTTTCAAGGGAAGGCAATTGTGCATACCAAAATTCTCAATGAGAGATAATTTGTTGAAGGAGAAACAAAAAAGAGGATTATCTGGAAATTTTGGTCACGATAAGACATTTGCACAGATGAGTAATTCATATTATTGGCCGAGCATGAGAGCAATGGTGAAAAAGTTTGTGAACAAATGTAGAATTTGTCAATATGCAAAAGAAATACAACATAACACTAGTTTGTATCAGTCGTTACCAATTCTAGAAATTCCATGGGATGGAATCAATATGGATTTTGTTTTGGGATTGCCTATAACTAAAATAGGGAGTGATTCCATATTTGTTGTGGTGGACAGATTTTCAAAAATGACACATTTTATACTATGCCAGAAGACAAACAATGCTACACACATAGCTAATTTGATTTTCAAAGAAGTGGTGAGACTACATGCATTGTCGACGAGCATAGTCTCATACAAGGACACCAAATTTGTAGGACACTTTTGGAGGACTCTATGGAAAAGGATAGGGACAAACTTGTCCTTTAGTTAAGCATATCACCCTTAGACAAATGGATAGACTGAAGTAGTAAACAAGAGTATGGGAAACTTGTGAAGACGTTGAGTCACTGAGAAAGGTCATCAATGGGATCTGATTCAGGCACAAGCATAATTTGCATTCAACAATTCAGTGAAAAAGAGCACAGGGAAAAGTCCATTTGAAATTGTGTATGGTATAAAACCAAGAGGCATTACAGAGTTGAGAGATCTGAATCAAGATGATTTCAGAAGTGTTGGAGTAGAGAATTTTTCAACAGAAATGCAGAAAATCCATGACAAAGTCAGAGAAAAACTATAGAATAGTAGCCAGGAATATAAGAGAAGAGTTGATCAAAAGAGGAGAGAATCTCAATTCAAAGTTGGAGATAAAGTTTTATCTCATTTGAGAAAAGAAAGGTTTCGAAGGGGGACATATAACAAATTGAATATGAAGAATATAGGACCATGTAGGATTCTCAGAAAATGCGTAGCCAATGCTTATGAAATATAGTCTCCAGACAATGTTGGGATATCGTCGATATTCAATGTTGTAGACATGTATCCTTACATGAAAGATTAGGCAGGAGAATGAGATGACCAGAAATAATTTCGGTGGGAAGAACAATTGCCCATAGTGGAAAAAATTTAGATGGAGAAAATCATTGAACAGAGAGACAAAAATAAGACCGAGAGAAAGACATATCTTGAATATTTAGTGAAGTGGAAAGATCATCCAATGGAATATACAAGTTGGGTTACAGAACCTGATATTTTGAAGCCCGGAAAGACAATGCAGGAGCTCATGGACAGGAGTCCATGAAAATTTTACCCAAAGAAGTATGATCCAGGAGCATCGTCTTCAAAGTCAAAACACAAGCGTGGAGGCAAAGGAACTACATCTCAACAATGGCAGAGTTTCAAATCATAAACTAACCCAAACTTAAATCAGGTGGTTGAGATATTTTGTAAACAACATTTTAAAAATGTAACTTGTTTTTAAAGTCGTGAAGGACTGTAAGGGGTTGCAGATATTGAGTGTTGACTCTTATCGGGAAATAATTGTTAGTTATTGTAATAAGACAGAGTAGGTAACCTCTAAGAGTTTGATAGGATACACTGCAGATAGGACGAGAGAGCTCGTGAAGACAGTCCTTAGATAATTTACTGTTGCATTGTAATAGATCAGAATGTATGAGTATTGTAAGAGATTCAAGAGATCAATAGAACATAATAGAGTATAAGAAACATTATGTAATTTGTTTTCATGAAGGAATAGAACATACATAATTGTCCCAAATCCTTGGACTGTGTTCATTTGATGTATGGATGAATGAATGTTATATTCTATGTGTGTGATTTATTCCATTTTCATTCATGTGTGATGCTTCGAGAAGTGTTAGTATGAAGTTGTGATGAATCTAGATGAGTTTGAATGGTTTCTCTTCTGACACTCATATGCAAGGTATGAATCTCAAACAAAATGAGTGTGTCGACTAAGTCTCGGACTGACTCAGATAAGTTCAGAGAAAACAAAGGAAACTTAGACCGGGTGCAAGGTGTGCACAACATTGTGAAATGACCAAGCGTTAAGAAACTGAACCAAAGTAATGCGAGGTGGGTGAGAATAATTTATTTTCAAGAAATCCTTCGATCTGAGTTATCAAAATCTTGAGAACGCAAGGTGTGCATGGGGAAGCAAAATCCTTTTAAGGATGAAGCTCATAATGGATAGCACTTTCCATATTCAGACTCATAAGGAAGAGCAAAGGTTCGAAACCTTTGAACACTTAGAAAATCCTCTTAATTGAAAGAACTCAGAAGCCCAGGAGGAGGAGCGATAGTAGTTGTTGGATCACTGTTCAAAGGATAACTAGTTGTTTGATCATAGTGAAGTGCACAAGCCTTAGCACTTCGCACATAAAGGAGAGATAAAACTCACAACAATTGAGAACTGATATTTTCAGAGCCCAAAGTGCTGGAGATCCGAAATAGAATCTCAGCCACCTAATCAGCAGGAACAGATATGAACCGTCAAATTTTTTGGGGCAAAATTCAAGCGTCGGATCGCCAGAGTGGATATGAGCCATCAAATATCACGAGTTCATAAGGAGGCAAGTTTGAAACTTGAGACTCCCGAACCACAGAGAATCAAAGGGCCGTAGCGAATTTGGACCATTTGATCCAGGAGGACATGTGTCGACAGGTCAAAAGATCCAGAGGAAGGAAAAAGTCAAAGTGTTGAAACATCAGAAGCCCAAAGAGACGAAGGGTTGAGAGTCATCGATATATAAGTGGACACTTTACAATAGATCGTGAGCTATGGAAAGGTTGAAGTGAGTTTTTCATTTGATATCTAAGATTGTCGAAGTGCGAAGACCCAAAGACTTGAAGTAAATTATGGGTCTTGAGATTTAAGGGACACATGGCATGAATATGTGAACTACGGGTAAGGTCCCGAAGTGGTTCATAGCCGTTGGATTCTGAGGAGACATGGCACACATCTGTGAGATCTGAGTAAATACCTGAAGAAGTCCTTGATCATTATATCAGGATGACACGCGTTAGTGGATCACAGACTCTGGGTAAAAGTAATTGGGAAAAAGAAGTTTGATATTTGAGATCTCAGAAGTACAAAGACTCGAAGGAGATCTCGATCATTGATTTAGATGAGTGTCGTAGTACCGTTGATCTCAGTTTAAAGGTCAAACATTCGAAGTGGGAGCAGAACATTTGATCGAGCAAGACAGGTGTTAGTAGATTATGAGTTCTGAAATATTTGAGTACGGAAGAAAGTTGGGTTTGAGATTTCAAAACCCCGAAGTCCAGAGTTGCGAAGGTTATCGGAGATGTTGATTGAAGGAGGGGCAAATCTAGTCAGTATATTCAAAAGGCATAGATCTGAACCATCAATTCAGACATTTTCGTCCAGATTGCAAGATCGATGATCCCGTAGCATTGTGGGAACAAAATTTGTGTGGATTTTAAAATATCGAGGACAGGTTGCAATCCAAACCATGGTTTCGTCAGGAGGACACATGGAGGCTTGAGGAAGATTGCAGGCCCAAAAGTGGTTTTACTTTTGTAGCCACACACGTAATCATGTGGTCATCGTCGAGGTCACATCAAGAGGGGGCTTATCAGAAAAAAGGAGCTAACACCCGACAGTCCGAGCTTTCGTAGGAGAGTGAAAGGGAGAGTTGCAGGTTCCAATTAAAACCTGCAACAAGAAGTCGAAAGGGCTTGTGTTTAGTAACATAAGGAAACCATTAAGGTTTCAGAGATTCACTCGACTCTAGAATCATAAATCTAAGACTGGGAGGTCGCGCAACCCTATGTCAGAGTAGGGGGGATGTATCACCTACTTTGTCCCGTTACAATAACTATCAATTATTATCTGATAAGGGATACCACTATCTATCTGCAACTCCTTACAGTCGTACAAGACCTTACAAACAAGATATATTTAAAAACGGTGTTTTCAAAATATCTCAACAACTCATTTTGTTTATGAGTTAAATGTTGATTTGAAATTTTATCATGTTATCCCTGCCACCACGCTTTCTTATTTGACTTTGAAGGTGATGCTCCTGCATCACCTGCTACGACTACCTTCTTGAGATTGAAGAATTATTTTTAATGCATTCTTATCCCTCCAATGTTTGGCGGATATATTGTCATCTTACATTGGATAGAGTTGTACTCAATTCTCTACGCCATCTCCTCCTCCGCTCTTCATAGCTTCATCCATCTCCTCACTGCCTGTAGTAGATGTTGTGCACTACACTTGATCCTCTACTCCTCACTTCGTGTAAACATTTGTTCCTCACCCCTAGCATGTATCATTCCTCTACAGAGTGTCAATGCTTGTGTTAAAGTATCTTCTTTGCGTACATAATAGAGTTAGTGGTTTCGTATAGAGGGTATTAGCTAATTTTTATACCCCTAAAGTATCTTCTTCTGCTCTCTGGATTTCAACATTGATAATCTATACACTTATCATATTGGGATGACACTGAGTTTTTTGGTTCTCGAAATTTGGAATATTTATCATTTCTTTGAAATTGCCTCATTCTCAAAACAAGAATGCAAGAAATGAGAGCCCCAAAAAAGTTCACAAGTGAAAGTGGAAAGCATTCTTGCCCAGTGCAGCTAAGCATTATTTCCCAGTGCAACTAATATCCGTTTGAGATAAATAATTATGGATAGCAACACATTCCTTTCTTACTTCTCGGTCATACAAGTATCCCGTAACTCTAACAAACAAAAGATAAGATCCCAAGGGGCTTACCGCTACTCCAAGATTAAGGAGAGTAGCATAAAACTTGGGACAAAAAGCTCTGAGATGACAACAAACAATATAAGGAAACTTTTCACCAAACCACCCAAGATAATATCCTATGCCATTTTCTTTGCTTTTCGCTATGGATTTATAGGAACTTGCAAAGTATTGGCCATAAGAAATAAATAATTAAAACATATGGACACCGTAATTAAAAGGTTGATTCCCCTTGAACAATTATTTTCTTGAAAAGTCTTGAAAATATCCTATGCCATTTTCTTTGCTTTTCGCTATGGATTTATAGGAACTTGATTTTTGCTAGTTAATATGTACATTATAATATATGATTTTGAATATTCTTGTGTTAAAATTTAAAATTCCCAACACTACCATGTTAATATATTCATTATAATATATGAATTTGAGTATTCCCGTGTTAAAATTTTAGTTTTCCAACACTACTCTGTTAATATATACATTCCAATACATGAATTTGAATATTAGTGTGTTAAAATTTTGGTTCTTCAACATTAACATGTTAATATCTACATTATAATATATGATTTTGAATATTCCTCTGCTAAAGTTTTAGATTTCCAACACTACCATGTTAATATATTCATTATAATATATGAATTTGAATATTCTTGTGTTAAAATTTTACTTTTCCAACACTACCATGTTAATATATACATTCCAATATTTTAATTTGAATATTCTTGTGTTAAAATTTTAGTTTTCCAACACCACCATGTTAATATGTACATTATAATATATGATTTTGAATATTCATGTGTTAAAATTTTAGTTTTCCAACACTACCATGTTAATATATACATTATAATATATGATTTTGAATATTCTTATGTTAAAATTTTAGTTTTCCTACACTACCATGTTAATATATACATTCCAATATATGATTTTGAATATTCTTGTGTTAAAATTTTAGCTTTCCAGCACTACCCTGTTAATATAGACATTTCAATATATGATTTTGAATATTCATGTGTTAAAATTTTATCTTTCCAACACTATCATATTAATATATATATTACAGTATATGAATTTGAATATCCCTGTGTTAAAATTTTAGTTTCCCAACACTACCATGTTAATATATACATTTCAATATTTGAATTTGAATATTCCCGTGTTAAAATTTTAGTCTTCTAACAATAGCATGTTAATATATACATTCAAATATATGAATTTGAATATTCCTGTGTTAAAATTTTAGTTTCCCAACACTACCATGTTAATATATACATTTCTAATATATAAAAGGTCATTTGTTCCCATAGCAATCCAACGTAGTATCCAAATAATGATGTTAATATATTCATGTAATTGGTAATTGAGGCTATTGGGATTGTCTTGATTTATCAAACATTTTAAAGTTAATATTTTAGTAATCTAAGGTTATGATGTTAGTGAGGTTGTTTGGTAAATCTCATGGGTTAAAATCTTATTTTTCCAATTTTATGATGTTAATAGTGCAATGATTTTTCTTAGTAGAAATCAAGAATGAAATCTTAGTATATTTAAATAATATATTTTTTTAACTTAGAAATGGTCAATTTGTGGTTGATAAATAAAAAGATTACATTATAAATATTTTTAAACCAAATTACCTTCTAGTAGATTTAGAAATAAAAATCTATCTTGAAGAAATCCAAAGAGAATGATCATCTTCAATCATATCATTTGCTAACAATAATTTTATGACAAAAATTATTCAAAACATCACACACAAAAAAGGAAAGCCATAGGATTTCACTTTGTCTCATAAAAAACCTAAAATCATTATAAATCCATATACAAACATAGGTATAAATAGTTGTTAGATTAAACAACACTAGCAACACAAATTGTGCATTCTACAATGTTTTTTTGATATATATTTTAGACATCTAGCAGTAGATGAGTTTTGGCAATGACTACCAATTTACCAAAGAAATTTCTTACTTATTTACTTCATGAATGCAAAGAAACTTAAACCACATTTTTTCGATGGAGTCTAGGGTTCATTTAAGAAAGAAAGATATACAATGCTATTAAACTAGAATTGCTTCCATCACGAATAGCTTGACCAAGGTTAAAATCTACCTCCAAAACTAAACCACCGACTACACCACTTCCTAGCCCCTTGTTCAACTTTTTCAATCAAACACTTCCAACTTGTCTTCCTATAGTCAATTGGTTTTAAATAGAAGCCTAGATACTTGAAACTTCTAGCATGTATTTTAGGAATTTCCTTTGCATTTTGGTAGTTGACATAGCCATCCATCCAATATTATCAATGATTGTGTGACCTTCCAAACACATAAAGCATGGATTAATATTTGTAACATTATAAGAAACACCCGAAATGGAGTTTGTATTCAAAAGTTGCATCTCTAGGAAGTTGAATTATCAACTAGCCTCCCTAGGGATGACATTCTTTTTTCCACATCATTTCCTAGGATGTGGATTTTAGATATTTAGGGTTCTTTCATTGTAGGGAATTATACTTTACATTAAAAGGAAATGCTTTCCTCTTGTATTATTTTCTTGTGAATGGGCATAGCCAACACATCTAGAGATGAGATACCACCATTCTATCTAGTTTGTATTTCTTTGCATTTTAATATTTATTTCTATTCCATTTATTAATATAATTTGAGTTTTATTTTACTAATCGTTTTTCTACAATGTCTCTATATGTTTCGATTTATATATTTCCCTTAATTTCATTCTCTACATTATCGATATTTGTGGTATTAATATGATTTTTTTTTTGTTGTTTCTTTGTGCATGTCCCCAATGAGGTGAAGTTCTAGGGAGTTGGGTCTCAAACTAACTAGTATTGGAGAAGAACACTCTTGTTGGCCCAAGGATCCTCCTATGGAAAAATAAATGAGATTTCATAGAGTATGGCATCCTATCAATTTGTTTCTCAAGGAATCCCTTCTTGGCACACTTACAGTGAGTGGGGGTTGGGGGGGGAGGGGTGCGGGTGTTAATTAATATAAGACTATTTTTCTTTTCTTACTGTAAAATACTTATTATTTTATTAGTTTTCCAACAATCATAAACTTACACAATCATACAATGCTCATTACACAAATATTTTAATGTGGAAACCCAAATGGGAGAAAACCACAAAGCTTATCCTTATAAAATCATGTATGCATCAACATATTGTTACTATATTT
>ML804662.1:206128-249312 GCA_009831015.1 Picea engelmannii | reverse complement strand
GCTTTTCGCTATGGATTTATAGGAACTTGCAAAGTATTGGCCATAAGAAATAAATAATTAAAACATATGGACACCGTAATTAAAAGGTTGATTCCCCTTGAACAATTATTTTCTTGAAAAGTCTTGAAAATATCCTATGCCATTTTCTTTGCTTTTCGCTATGGATTTATAGGAACTTGATTTTTGCTAGTTAATATGTACATTATAATATATGATTTTGAATATTCTTGTGTTAAAATTTAAAATTCCCAACACTACCATGTTAATATATTCATTATAATATATGAATTTGAGTATTCCCGTGTTAAAATTTTAGTTTTCCAACACTACTCTGTTAATATATACATTCCAATACATGAATTTGAATATTAGTGTGTTAAAATTTTGGTTCTTCAACATTAACATGTTAATATCTACATTATAATATATGATTTTGAATATTCCTCTGCTAAAGTTTTAGATTTCCAACACTACCATGTTAATATATTCATTATAATATATGAATTTGAATATTCTTGTGTTAAAATTTTACTTTTCCAACACTACCATGTTAATATATACATTCCAATATTTTAATTTGAATATTCTTGTGTTAAAATTTTAGTTTTCCAACACCACCATGTTAATATGTACATTATAATATATGATTTTGAATATTCATGTGTTAAAATTTTAGTTTTCCAACACTACCATGTTAATATATACATTATAATATATGATTTTGAATATTCTTATGTTAAAATTTTAGTTTTCCTACACTACCATGTTAATATATACATTCCAATATATGATTTTGAATATTCTTGTGTTAAAATTTTAGCTTTCCAGCACTACCCTGTTAATATAGACATTTCAATATATGATTTTGAATATTCATGTGTTAAAATTTTATCTTTCCAACACTATCATATTAATATATATATTACAGTATATGAATTTGAATATCCCTGTGTTAAAATTTTAGTTTCCCAACACTACCATGTTAATATATACATTTCAATATTTGAATTTGAATATTCCCGTGTTAAAATTTTAGTCTTCTAACAATAGCATGTTAATATATACATTCAAATATATGAATTTGAATATTCCTGTGTTAAAATTTTAGTTTCCCAACACTACCATGTTAATATATACATTTCTAATATATAAAAGGTCATTTGTTCCCATAGCAATCCAACGTAGTATCCAAATAATGATGTTAATATATTCATGTAATTGGTAATTGAGGCTATTGGGATTGTCTTGATTTATCAAACATTTTAAAGTTAATATTTTAGTAATCTAAGGTTATGATGTTAGTGAGGTTGTTTGGTAAATCTCATGGGTTAAAATCTTATTTTTCCAATTTTATGATGTTAATAGTGCAATGATTTTTCTTAGTAGAAATCAAGAATGAAATCTTAGTATATTTAAATAATATATTTTTTTAACTTAGAAATGGTCAATTTGTGGTTGATAAATAAAAAGATTACATTATAAATATTTTTAAACCAAATTACCTTCTAGTAGATTTAGAAATAAAAATCTATCTTGAAGAAATCCAAAGAGAATGATCATCTTCAATCATATCATTTGCTAACAATAATTTTATGACAAAAATTATTCAAAACATCACACACAAAAAAGGAAAGCCATAGGATTTCACTTTGTCTCATAAAAAACCTAAAATCATTATAAATCCATATACAAACATAGGTATAAATAGTTGTTAGATTAAACAACACTAGCAACACAAATTGTGCATTCTACAATGTTTTTTTGATATATATTTTAGACATCTAGCAGTAGATGAGTTTTGGCAATGACTACCAATTTACCAAAGAAATTTCTTACTTATTTACTTCATGAATGCAAAGAAACTTAAACCACATTTTTTCGATGGAGTCTAGGGTTCATTTAAGAAAGAAAGATATACAATGCTATTAAACTAGAATTGCTTCCATCACGAATAGCTTGACCAAGGTTAAAATCTACCTCCAAAACTAAACCACCGACTACACCACTTCCTAGCCCCTTGTTCAACTTTTTCAATCAAACACTTCCAACTTGTCTTCCTATAGTCAATTGGTTTTAAATAGAAGCCTAGATACTTGAAACTTCTAGCATGTATTTTAGGAATTTCCTTTGCATTTTGGTAGTTGACATAGCCATCCATCCAATATTATCAATGATTGTGTGACCTTCCAAACACATAAAGCATGGATTAATATTTGTAACATTATAAGAAACACCCGAAATGGAGTTTGTATTCAAAAGTTGCATCTCTAGGAAGTTGAATTATCAACTAGCCTCCCTAGGGATGACATTCTTTTTTCCACATCATTTCCTAGGATGTGGATTTTAGATATTTAGGGTTCTTTCATTGTAGGGAATTATACTTTACATTAAAAGGAAATGCTTTCCTCTTGTATTATTTTCTTGTGAATGGGCATAGCCAACACATCTAGAGATGAGATACCACCATTCTATCTAGTTTGTATTTCTTTGCATTTTAATATTTATTTCTATTCCATTTATTAATATAATTTGAGTTTTATTTTACTAATCGTTTTTCTACAATGTCTCTATATGTTTCGATTTATATATTTCCCTTAATTTCATTCTCTACATTATCGATATTTGTGGTATTAATATGATTTTTTTTTTGTTGTTTCTTTGTGCATGTCCCCAATGAGGTGAAGTTCTAGGGAGTTGGGTCTCAAACTAACTAGTATTGGAGAAGAACACTCTTGTTGGCCCAAGGATCCTCCTATGGAAAAATAAATGAGATTTCATAGAGTATGGCATCCTATCAATTTGTTTCTCAAGGAATCCCTTCTTGGCACACTTACAGTGAGTGGGGGTTGGGGGGGGAGGGGTGCGGGTGTTAATTAATATAAGACTATTTTTCTTTTCTTACTGTAAAATACTTATTATTTTATTAGTTTTCCAACAATCATAAACTTACACAATCATACAATGCTCATTACACAAATATTTTAATGTGGAAACCCAAATGGGAGAAAACCACAAAGCTTATCCTTATAAAATCATGTATGCATCAACATATTGTTACTATATTTACATGAACTAGTCTGTAGTAGACACCAATCTCCTCAACTGAGCACCAACTCAATAATTCCTCAAGCCACCAACCTATGGTTAAAATATTTGCATGCACCAATATTTTAAGTTGAGCACCAAATCAACAATTTATATAGGCACCATCCCACAATCGTTATGTTTGTGGGAAGAAATACGCTCAATATTTAACTTTATGTGTTTTATGATTTTTATTATTTTAAAAAAGCTTAGAAAAATAAATATTTATAAAAACTAAAGAAAAGTTAATGTGAACTTGTGTGTATTAATTCTTGCATGACAAAGTTAACGAATGCGTAAAAGAAAAATAAGTTGTTAATATTTAACCAACTAATCAAAAGAAAGGAAATAAAGTTAAGCAATGAAACATAATTAAATGTTATATTAAGAAGTTAGGTTTGTAAATGAATTCTATACAAATATAATTAAATATAAAGAATAAACTTAAAAAGAAAAGTAATTGATTGTACAATGAATAAAATAAAGTTGATATTTCTCTCAGTTGTTCATTTGTTTTTCTTTAATATATATTGTTGTTAAAGAAATAAAAAGATAAACACAGAAATATTGTAAATGTAATTAAGGAAAAGAATTTAGACCTATGTGAAACTTGGAAGATTTATTTTATTTTTCTTTAAAAATCTTTGTGAAATAACAAGAAATAAAATAGAAACAATATCAAAAAAGAAGATATTTATTATTGAAACCCTCACACATTTCTCAGATTCTTGGATCTTTCATACCCCTCACTGAAACTCTAACTAGTCAAGATGGTTTCTTCACTCATACTAGAATATCCAAGAACAAGGAAAAATTGACAAAGAAGAGACATGCTTGAACAATGATCAATAAGTCTTCAAGGTATTCATCTGCACATGAGAAAAACTTGTCAACCATGAGCACATAGACAAATTGTAGCAAACTCAAACAAATGCACAAGTTACCTCAATGAAGCCATCAACTTCCATTGCTAAGTCCTTGATACTCTGCGATCCACCCATGCTATCCACAATGGGTCAAATCCAAAGATAAATATGTAAGTATGAACAATGAAAAGACTAATAAATTACTCTCTCATTCTCCTAGAATACCGCTCATGATTTCCTCCTCTTTGATTTAGTAAAATGAAATGAAGTTTCAACAAACAGAAACCTCTCCCATTTAATTAATTTTCCAAAATTGGCTTGGAAAATTTCTTTATCAATCTCTTATACGTGTTAGTTTTCTCTGCTAAACTTGTAGCTCTCATGATTTCTTCTATAACAATTATTTGGTAAAATAATAAATAACTTCTCTGTTAGTTTTCTCTGCTAAACTTGTAGCTCTAGTGATTTCCCTTGTTTGCACACTTATACTGAGAGTGGGGGAGTTAATCAATATAGGACTATTTTTCTTTTCTTATTATACATTACTTATTATTTTGTTACTTTTCAGCAATAAGAAACTTACACAATCATACAATGCTTAGTATACAAATATTTTAATGTGGAAACCCAAATGGGAGAAAACCACAAAGCTTATCCTTATAAAATCATGTACACATCAACACATTGTTAATATATTTGTAGGAACCGACCTATAATAGACACCAATCTCCTCAAATGAGCACCAACTCAACAATTCCTCAAGGAACCAACCTATAGTTAAAATATTTGCAGGCACCAATCTCTTAAGTTGAGCACCAACTCAACAATTTATGTAGGCACCAACCCACAACAATTNATAATAGACACCAATCTCCTCAAATGAGCACCAACTCAACAATTCCTCAAGGAACCAACCTATAGTTAAAATATTTGCAGGCACCAATCTCTTAAGTTGAGCACCAACTCAACAATTTATGTAGGCACCAACCCACAACAATTATGTTTGTGGGAAGAAACCTACAGGAGACACCAACCTCATTAGACTGTAAATACCATCAAAGCATCTATTTGTTTCAAGCCTTCACCAATATAAATATTCTTCTATGTCTTTGCTTTCATAACACTCTCTCCCAGTTCTCAATCTACATGAATTCAGATGTTAATTTGACCTTGCACCTCCCAACCACCCTTATGCATTCACACCATCTTCTCTTCGATTCTCTAGCATCTTTGGACCTTTGAGCCTTAAAGATTCTCTTCAAAATTTCTCCTTCACCACTACACTTATAACCCACACACATCCACTTGAATCTCATTTAGGAATTGTGATTTATAGACTCCATGCTCTCATGGATTTTCCACATACCAAAATGTCCATGGAGTCAAATCTAAATCCTTTGTTTCTCCATTAAATTGGTCTGCAACACTCCTTCACATGTGACACAAAACCCTTCTTTTTTCCCTACGATCTTTTCTCTCGTCCCTTTGTACAAGAATTATTGTATAGCTACTATTAGATTGTCTTCTTGATTTAAATATCATTTGTTGATATTGTTCCCTAGTCATTAGCATACACAATATGGCTTCAATGATCATCAACCATTCAATCAGTACCTGGACTAAATATCCACTGTAGATCTAATATTTCTCCACCAAGACACACAACATTATCTTGATGCACGATAATCATTCGATATGAATCTTCATTCTATTACAATGGTTTATTTGTGATCATGTTACCTAGGACCATCAGGTCTATTGGGTCCCCAAGCTATCAGGATATCATCCTATCGACCTCTTGTTGGACCTCAGAGTCCCTTGTCATCTGAGTATATTCAGTGTAGGTATCACAATCCACTCTAACTATCGCTTCTTCAAAAAATAAAAAAGATCTATTGGTGGCGCCAAATCAACGACTTATATTTGTAATGATGACCAAAAGGTATCCATTCCCAACTTGGCCCACTCTCATCCCACACAATCAAAATTTGACACATGTCACTACTTGGGATAGGATAGCTACCACACTAGCATCCTCATCACCCTAACTTCCACGATTTCACAACACGACACCCTGATATGACTCTCCTTCCTCCTCAAAATGGATCATCATAGATCCAACAAAGGAGGTAGATTCTCTGATGGATCTACGATCCTGAAACCTTCTTGTCTTCCTAATCCTTTCTCAATTCTTCCTTCTGGACCTCCGACAGACTTCCTTTTAGCAAGCCTAAAACTGGAATCAATGGTCTAGGAATTCTCGATACCACTCTCCAATATATCAATGGACACCTTGCACTAGATCACTCTGACAACTTAAACATGTCAACAATGACTACAATTCTCAATTCTCCAATCCTATGATAGATCAAAGGTTCATGTTAACTCAAAATTACCACCATGAGAGTCCCATGGCACCTGGCGCTTGGATGCTCTGATGCCCTCTCCCTCCAATAAACCTATCACTGACATCCATGGTTCTAAATTCTCCAAGACCATTGTCTGATCACTCAATGGTTCCTATTGACTCATAGCCTCTCCCATTAGAGTACCATTACAACCTCACACTTGGTCACTCCGATGGCCTTTCCATCTGACCAACAATCCAAATTTGTTAGCTGCACTGAATCAACGAATGCGATTTCCTCCAACTTAGATCCTATTGACATGTTCTCATGACTTGTTCCAATGGAGTCTTCTGATATCACTATCCAAATCCTCATTGTTATAAAGGTTTACGTTTCATAAACATTTTCCCTTTCTATGTCCATCTCTGATGAAATCTTTCGATATACTGGGCCCCACGCCTAAAATTTAATGCCTTTCACACAGTTCCATGTCTCACTCGTACTTATTGAAATTTCATAATACTTCATTTTCTATATTAAATCTTTGAAATCAAGCTTCCTTATTAATGTGGGATTTAGCTTTTGTCTCAGTCTGGTTATCTCCATCATTAGGAATCCTTGTACAACCCTTGAAAAACTCAATCAAGGTGTATCTAGGCTTCCTCTGTGCCTTCGGATTCTTGTTTTTGGTTTTGTTGTTTCCTCAATCTCATCCTATATCTGTAGGGTTGTCATGTCCATATTCCAATCACCATTTTTATTCAAACCTTCTATTTCAAACACATTCTTCTCATTGTTAAGAAACTATCATTCAGGAATGTCCTTCTTAAGTGCTGCAAATGAAGTTCGTGGTTGCTTGAGAAAACAATGATATCATCAAGATAAATCAGGACAAATTTATCTTTCTCTCCAACAAAAGCGATGTCCATTGCCCTTTGGAATGTCGCTCCTACATTCATCAATCCAAAGGGCATCTTCTCATACATAAACATACCCCATGGACTGGTAAAAGCAGTCATTTCCTTGTCTTCCACATACACAACAATTTGGTTGTATCCGGAAGACCCATCAATAAAAGACATCACCTTTGATCCCTACACCTTTTGTAGAATATGCTCCATTTTGGGCAGTGGGTAGTTTTCCTTCCTAGAGCACTTATTCAGATTTCTGAAGTTGACGTAGAGTTTGATCTCCCCATTCTTCTTCCTAACTGGTACAAGATTCACAATCCATTCTGAATACCTGAGGGGAATGATGATGCAGGCATCCAATAGTTTTTTAATTTCCCTTTCCATTGTAGGTAGAAACAAAGGGTTGAAGGACCTAAGCTTTTTCCTGAATGGTTTGGTGTCCTTATTCAAGGGAATCTTATGCTGAATCACTTCTGTGTCAAAAGTCTTCAAGTCATCATACTGCCAAGAAAAGATATCTGCAAATTCCTTTAGCAATTCTCCATAATCAGTCCTTTGTTTTTCAGTCAAATGTGAGGATAAGTTAACATGTTTAGGATATTGCGCACTAGCCACATTATACTGCAAAACATCTGAATCTTTTTCCCCACTTTGCAATTTGACAACCACATCATTGTTATCGAACAACGTTTCCAATGGGACCAAACCTTTAGGAATTTTGTTGGTGGACAACTGAACTATTTCATGTGCTGCGATTTTTCTTTTGAACTTTGGCTCCTCCATTTCATTGTCATGTTCATTCTCCTGATCAATTTGTAGATCTGCAAACTCATCTATAACTGCAAGGAATCTAGTGAGTTCAGCATCGTCTTCAAAGACCTTCCAAAATTTTACATTATCAGGGAGAGAGGGCGTATATTTAACTTGAATTTCGTAAGTTAATTTATGAGGCAGAGGGGGTATGAATGCACAAGCGGACACATCCAATGAATCAGCCAATTCATTCATTGCTCTAGGTACATATGTGATTTTAAAATCTGCAAAATCATGAATTGCTTTCAACACTTCATCTCTGTAGGCCTTCAACCTGACATGCTTTGCTTGAAAGGACTTATTCACCTACTGGATGATCAAATCTGCATTTCCAAACACCTGCAATTTTTTAATGTTTCTCTCTTTGGCTGCATTCAGCCCCAAAAGTAGTGCCTCATACTCAACAATGTTATTAGTCACTTTAAAATCGAGTTTAAAGGACAAATGAGAAGTTTTCTTAGAGGGAGAAATGAATACCGCTCCTGCTCCAGCTGATTCCCTAGTGCAAGCACCGTCAAAGAACATGGTCTAGAGATCATCTTCTTGGGTTTATGTGGGATGAACTGTGATCTGATCTGTGGACTTTCTAAGTAGAAATGTATCAGGCAGTGAATCATCAATTTTCAAAATACAAGATCCCATACCTATGTCAATCGAATAGATAGGATGATTGGATGGATTTTTCTCGTCACTGATTACATATGCCAACTGAGATTCCTTGTAATTCCTTCTATTCACCCCTCTGAAAACAGGGATAGTAGCGTAGGAGAGATCCATTTGAAGAGTGCCACCTAGTCTCTTCATCCATGATCTTGATAGTAGACATCCAAATTTAGGGGGTATGTTGGCCACTACTATATCCATCACCATTGTCTTCATTGATGCTTGGGTCAAGGTTACAACCAAATGCTTAATCATCCCAAGACATTTGACTTTTCGAGAATCAAAATAGAAAAGGTCATGATAAGACTTGGTGATCTCCAGCCCAAGCTCATCCATGACCGCCTTCGACATCAAATTGTGGGAAGCACCAGAGTCCAACAAACAATTATGCAGTGTTTTCTCATGAATATTTAAAGAGATGTAAAAGGGAGGACAACTTTCATCTCCATCTTCTACCACTTGGCCCAGAGTGATGGTTGGCTTGTCATCATAAATGTTGAGGATATCAACAGAAAGGGATATAGATTGGGGATCTAAAGTTTTGAGGAAATCCCTTTTGAACATTTCGTTTTTCATCAGCTCAACTAGAGGAATATGAATCTTAATTTTTTGTATTTCAGCCTCAAAATTAAAAGAATATGGAACCTTATTAGCAACTTTATCAGAAACCTTTACCTGATTTGAAGGGGCTTCCTGATTCTTTTGATGTTCAACATGAGGCTGACTTTCTGGAGTTTGATGCTTGACAGGGGCAATAGTTTTCTTGGGAGGAGCTGATGCTTTCACCTTTGAAGGATTTTCTTGCTGATCCTCTGATGTCTGATACTTTTTCTTAACAGGGGCGGCATTCTTTTTAGGAGAGGTTGGTACGTATTGTTGAGAAGCATTAGATTTGGATCGGAGGTTATATCTATTTCTATCTTCTGTTGTGAAAATTCCATCACCAAGAAGATCATCTTCTGTCTATTCAGTCATCAATGATTCCTCATAGTCATGTTGTGTTAGATAAGATTTCCCTGTCTCTTCTCCAACACAATGAATACCACCTTCTCCATCTTCTTGATCTTCACCATTGTCTTCATCCATCACAACATTTTGAAGAGGGACCTTTATCCTCTGATCTTCATTAGAATTCTTTTCTCTTTGCAGGATCTGAGTTGGCTGATTATTCCTTCTGAAGTTATTTGGATTTTGGTTTGGATTTCTTCCTGCAGAGTCATAAGTGCTTCTTCCCTTCACAGGCTGTTTATTTTTTATCTTGAGATTAGATATCTCGGAAGTTAGAGACTCTAGCATCTTGGCCATTTTATCAAGTTTTGGATCAACATTTGATGAAGATGAGGCCTCATTCTTTGGTATTCTCCTATCAGAATCTCCTTTCTTCTTCTGAGAGGCCAGAATATTAGATTCCACCTCAAGGTTAGCATCTTGCATGAGAGATAATGTTGGTGACCTCCTTTCTCTCAACAACAAACAAAAATCTGAATCAAGAGCATCAAAATAGGTGATCTTGGCAGAAGCATCTGACGGTTTTATCTCAGCTGGTATTTTGCCATACATCTGGTTAAACCTCTTGGTGAAATCAGAGACTGAGCCACTACTTTGTTTCCTCAAGTTTCCGAATTATGTGATGTAGTAGACAAAATCTCTTCTGTCACCCCAATGTTTCAGAAATGTCTCATCCAATTGCTCGATTCTGGCAATGGAACCAGTAGGGATTTCTTTGAACCATTGCCTAGCATGGCCATCTAGTCTTTGGAAAAAGACTCATGTCCAAACATCTTCTTGTTCAATATTAAGGTTCTCTGCATAACTGTAAAAAGCCTCAATATGTTCTTCAACAGACACATCGCCTTCGCCTGTGAATTTAGGCATATATTTCTGATAGTCTCACATTGGCATGGCTGCTACTGGGTTCGGCAATATTAGTGGTGCATACCTAGTAGCTAGGATTTGTTGCATCTTAGTCAAAGGAGGTGGTGCAGCCATGACTATCAGAGGTGGGGAAAATGATAGTTTCTTCTTCAAGTCTTCAACACTGGAGGAATGCAAAAGAGGTGAATATTCTAAAGGGAAAGAGTTCTGATAAGAGGCTCTATAAAAATTTGCAAGCTGCCTAGCTAAATTTTCTTCACCCTTAGCACATAGCTCTTGGAGGAGATGTTCAACAGCAAGGAGGCTAGTATAAATGTTCAAGTGATCTTCTTGTTGATGAGAGTGGAAAGACTTAAGAAAAGAAGAACTGTGGCTTCTTTCTAAAGTCTTAGATGTTTTTTCAATCAAATTATAGTCTATCAATTTATCATCACTAGGATTTTTCTATTGATCAAAAAGGGTTTGTTCTTCTACAGTATTTACAGTTGTTTTTTCATCAGTGTTCTCTGAAAAGAACTCAAATTTTTCTGTAGTATATTTTCCAGAAATGGAAAGAGGATTACATTTTGTATTTGAAGTTTGACCTTGAATTGTCTTTCCCTTCTTGAGAATTGATTCTGGATTGGACACCGGTGTGATCGGTGATTCTTGAGGATTTGCCCTAGTACTCATCCTCTTAGGAGCTAGGATGAACTTGTGGAGTCGCCAGATAGATGATTACAACCAAATGAAAGTGTCTAATCTTTGAATATCATCAAAGATCAACTCTGTGTTGTATCTCAGGAAAGCAGAGCTTGAATTCCGTCTCCCTGGCAACGGCGCCAATTTGTTATCACTCCAAGAAACTCCTTAGGGTTGTAGACTAAGGATGCTTGGTAACTTAGAAATTATGGTTTTATGTGTTTGGGACAATGGGGTCTTTAATGATTTATGTAAGAAACAACTCATCACACATCTAAAGATATAGTGCTTTCAGGAAACAATAATCAGATCAAATAATTGAAAGAGAGGATGGAGAACACTATTCTTGATTTGTCAATACAAGGGAATGTAGGGCTTAATACAAGACAGAGAGAAATCCTTTAATTTCAAGTCTATGAGCTCGATAAAGATATAACAGTCTTTATGAACTAAAATAAACTGAAAGCAAAGTACAGAAAATGAAAGATGGACAATTATGATATTGTAAATGAAATGAAACTGAAATTTATTTATGCAAAAAGAGTCTATACAGTGGCATAAAATATCTCCCAGTTTGAACCCTTATCTCATATCAAAATTAGGCATTTATAGCCTCTTACAATTGGTTTTACAGATCCTAAAAACATGGATCTGTATTTAATAAAAGAAATTCAAATCAAACTAAACAACTTGAAGATAAAAACTTAACAACTAAACTTAGCACTCGAATTGTCTTCATTCTCAAAAATTCACCATCTGCATCCTTCAACTCCTGGAATATTTGATGTGATGCAATGTGGCAAAACACCTGTCTTAACAGTTGGATTTCTCCAATGTTCATGGTCGATATTTGAGGAAGTTTGTTTTACATGTGGCTTCCAAAATTCCCTCAAATCTCTGATGTCGAATCCTTTGTAAGAAATTTTCATTCCCTTGATACTCTGGAACTCCTTCATAACCTGTGAGAAATGACCTGTTCTGTCCTTGGCCTCAAAAAACACTTTTCCAGCTTTCAACAACTAACTCATTTAATATTTCACTGGTTAGTTGGTGAAAGCGCTGCCTTTCACCAGCTAACGGGTCATAAAATATCGCTTTGTGCTAGTGAAAGCCCTGACTGCGCCCAAAACGAATTTTCACCTTCAAAATTTTGATTCCATCAAAACTCAGTGTGTCTCTGATTTCTCACCTTGCATATTAACAACGACTTGAGCAAGTACCTTCATATCTGGATGGGATTTTTGCCTTTTTTTTGTTTCAATCTTCTTATCTGCCTTTTAAGGCGTTTGGCAAGCCACCATAGACTATTGTACTCTTTGGTGAGTTTCTGATTTCTTTTCTTCTCTTTAACACTTTCCCGAGCCAGTCTCTCAAATGCAACATTGGTTTTTGCAAAGTTATCAGACAATTTCTTATACCTTTCTTTGATTACCCGTTCCAAAACCTCTTGCTGAGCGATGACCTCTTTCAGATGCTTGATTTTCTAAGATTTATTTGACTTAGAACTTCTTGATGTTTCTCCTTCCTCTGTATGAGCGAAAGTCTCATAGTTTTGTGCAAACTCAGTTGACTGCTCAGGACTCTTAGTGACAGGGCATTGATATTGTTGCTCTGATTCTGAGTCTGTATAGGGAAAGTTTAATATATTGGTTCTTTTCTCTGTAGGCTGCTCTGTGGGATGTTCTGTAGTGGTCTCAAAGCTTAACCTTTTCTTCGACCTGCGAGGCTTCACTCCAGAGATTCTATCTTCTGGAGGTCCTGGCAGGGTCCTCCTCTTCCTTGAACTACTTTGAGGAGTCAACTGTTTCTTTGAACCTTTCCCCTGTTCATTTGCAGGATGAGTTTGTGTTTCAAAACCCTCCCAAAATAAGAAATGATTCCAACTCCTTCCCTGCTATTTTAATTCCTCCATAATGATCAATTTAATGATGCTGAAGTGGCACAGTGTATTCTTCATGCTTAGGGGTGGAGCCTTGATTTTCTTTCAGACCTTAGATAAACTCTTATGTAAGAAAAAGGGCAAATTGAGGAGAGTCTTGCCTGTGAAATGGTCCAGGAGATTAAAATGATACATCATGAGTTTTTCATACCTGCCCTCTCAGGTAATGTAGAGTTGGATGCCCTTAAACAACTCCTTTCACTCCTCTTCTAGATAGGAAACCGACATGCCCTTCTTCCATGCATTGTGCTTGAACTCTTCCTTTAAATAAGCTATGAAATTCACGTTTTTGGTGGTAGTGGTTTCAAACCAGCTCTGGCCCGATCTTGGTAGGTTGGTTGCTGCAGCAATGGCAGGTTCATATACTATGATTTCCAAGGCCCCAACACGAGCCTTATTGCCATCGAAAGTTTTGGAAAAAGCTTCTGCTGTCGACTGGTGGCAACCATTTTGCAACCTCTCAACGAATTCAATACACCCTGCATTTCAAAAATGTTTCTGGACTTCGGGATGTGTCTGTAAAAAAGATAGGTTGTCCATCTCTTTTCTGAGTAGGGAACCACTGCGTCTCCTAGCCATCCTTTAGTTTGAAAACCCCAACAATTTTGTATATCAACCCCTGCAACTATTGTTCGAGCCGAGGTTTTGCACTATTGAAAGCACTTGGGAGTCGGCTCTGTTTTCTAACATTTGAAACTTTAACAAACCTTCATGAACAATGTGTGATATGGAAGCAATGATCTGATTTGATGTTGTCATCCCGACAGTACAGCCTCTGTACCTGAGTTACTGGATTCGAAATTACCATTTCCGGCGCCATGAGGGTGCAGCATGTGTCACTGAACAAGATCCGCATGGTAATCCTATTTTGATGTGAAAAACTGAGTCTCCATCATTACCCACTTTCCTCAGTGCATGATTTGGATTTGCATGACGTGGGATGATAGTATCATCATTTTCTTTTAGAAACATGGATAACACGCACGTGATTCTTGCTTTCTCTAGCCAACGGCCCGTGGAAAATGCCCCTTAGTTGTTGATACTTACTGCTTTCACCAGCGCATGATCCTGTGGAAAACCCCTTTATTTTTTGAAAGTATTCACTTTCATCAGCGCATGATTCTGTAAGAACTGCTATGTAGCTATGGAAAGTATTCACTTTCACCAGCGCACAACCCGCAACAATGCTTCTTTGGATATTTTGAAATTCAATGATTTCACCAGCACACAGACCTATGAGAGACACTCCTTAGGTGTTGAAAGTCACCACTTTCACCAGCTAACATGCATCTTTTGGACACACATTAGCTGTTGAAAGAAAATTATGAAAATTTTGAAAAGAAGACTTTTATGGGTCATCTTATTTCTAAGACAAAAACCAAAACCTAAGCTTTGCATCTAGAAAAAATAAAAAATGAATTGAGAAAACTACCAATAGCCATGCTATCCACCACAAAATGTGACCAAAGGGATGGGTTCATTTTGGGAGCTAACAGATACCACTGATGATATCAATTTATCTCCTTTATCCTTTGTTTGTTGTCTGCAAACAAATTCAATATCTATGATACCACCTAATGCATCCCCCCTAATCTTCCTCGAGCTATGCGACCTCCTGGTCAAGGATCTTAAGCTCTCCAAGCCACATCGACTCTTTGAAACATTGACGATATCACTTTGTTATTAAACACAGGCCCTTTCGGCCTTTCGGTAAAGGTTCTATGACACCCACAATATCTCCCTTTTCATTATTGAACTATCAAGTTTCAGGCGCTAGCTCTTTTTCCATTAGCCCCTTCCTAGATGGGACATCAGGCTATGACCTCACGTAAGAACATGATTGCGGGAAAGACCAAGAGTGATTTGAGACCACATTGTTTTTCTCCTGTAAATTCACTACCAATTGCCATGTGTCCATTTGGTAATACTATGGTTTTGATTGTGGCCCGCTCTCAAATTGTTAAAGTCCAAGCGCTTTCTACTCGATTGCGGCCCACTTTCTATCTTTGGATCTCGGTCTATCCCTCTTGACCGATGGTTTAGACTTGCCTCCTTTCCTTACTTCTCTATGGAGCATGCCCTCCAATATTTCCACAATCTATAGACATGTGTCCCTTTCAAATCAATGATAGTGATTTTCTTCAGCAATTCGGGCTTCGAGAATTTCAACTCCTCTCCTCACTTTCTCCCGAAATTATTTCACCTGGAATTCATGATTCATCGATGCATGTGTCCCACAAATTGACGACTATTATTAGCTTTGGCTCTTTAGATTTCGATAGTTTCAAACCCTCCTAACTTGCTTCCTCTCAAAGTATTTCCACCTGAAGTCTGTGATCTTTCGACATGTGTCTCCCATAGATCGATGGTTGTGCTTCAATCCAACTCTTCGGGATTCAGAAGTTTCAAATATTGCACACTTTCTTTCACTTGGAGTGCATGTACTTTTTCCATGTGTCCTTTTGAATCTAATGACTATGACTCACTTTGGGTCTTCACCCGGAGTCCAGGTATTTTTGTCGCATGTTCTTCTAAATCGGATGACTATGATTCAATTCGACTATTCAAGCTTCGAGAGATTTGGATACTAAACACTCATGTCCTCTCAGAGTGTTTTCTTCCAAAGTCGACGATCTGTCGACACGTGCCTCCCAATGATCGATGGTTGTGAATTGATTCATCTATTCGGCGATTTCACTTCCTCCTTGTCTTGGAAATCTCTTAAGTGCTTCCGCTCCAGAGTTGTAGATCTTATGCCACCTGTCCCTCTTGATGATGAGCAGTCCCTAATCACTTCGGAACTTTAGGACTTTGGCAATCCTCTCTCTTGTATGCGCCAAGAGACTTAAAAATCATGCACTTTTCCCAGATCCAACGATATGGAATGATCCCTCTCCCTCCTAGAAATATCTTGACCGATAAGTCATGAAATCTTCAGAGCTTCACTCCTTTAAATATTTCTCTTCACTAGCCCTTCTGAGCTTCATTCCTTTGAGGATTTTGATTCTCCCACACTCTCCTTGAGTTTCTAGGATCTTGACAAACTCATATCGAAGTATTTATTCGAAAGAAACTCTTCCCTCACTCCTTGCGCTTCTCTTTCCTGGTTCTTCAACCCTTACTCATTCCTTGATTTCATGCACTCTTTGCACTTGGTGTAAGTTCCCATTGTTCCTTTCTGAACTCCTATGAGTCAATTCAAGGCTCTGTCAATGCACTCGCTGCGTATGATATGTACTCCTTGCATATGAGTTCTCAGAAGAGAGACGATTGAAATTTATTCAGTTCATCACAAATTCATATGATAAATCATAGAAAACCAAACATAAACAAAATGAACTAAAACCCAGAAAAAACATACCATTCACTCAATCACACATACAAATGAACATTGTCCAAGGAATTGGAACAATTATGTGTGTTCTATTCATCCATAAAAGAAATTACATAGTATTACAGTTCTTCACTAAATCTTTCTTCTTTTCCTATATGCTACTCTACTCTACTCTTCTCTACCCTGCTCTACCCTCTCTAATACAATACAACAAGAAATATATTTAAGGAGTGGCTCCTCGAGCTGTTCTTCATCCTGTATACAACCTATCCTATCAGTTCCTAGAGGTTACCTACTGATGTACGAGCATCACATTTAAAGTCAAAACGCAAGCGTGGAGGTAAAGGAATCACATCTCAGCAATGACAGAGTTTCAAATAAGAAATTAACTCAGAATTAAATTGGGTTGTTGAGATATTTGGTAAACAACATTTTAAAAATATAACTTGTTTATAAAGTCATGAAGGACTGTAAGGCGTTGCAGATATTGAGTGTTGACACTTATCTAGAAATAACTGTTAGTTATTGTAATAGGACAGAGTAGGTAACCACTAAGATTTTGATAGGATAGGTTGCTGACAGGACGAGAGAGCTCGTGAAGTTGGTCCTTAGATAGTTTATTATTGCATTGTAATAGATTAGAATGTATGAGTATTGTAAGAGATCTGAGAGATTAGTATAACAAAATAGAGTAGAAGAAACATTATCTAATTTGTTTTCTTGAAGGAATAGAACCAACATAATTGTCCCAAATCCTTGAACTGTGTTCATTTGATCTATGGATAAATGAATGTTATATTCTTTGTGTGTGATTTATTCCATTTTCGTTCATGTGTGATTGTTCGAGAAGTGTTAGTATAAAGTTGAGACAAATCTGGATGAGTTTTAATTGTTTCTCTTATGACACTCGTATGCAAGGTGTGCATCTCGAACGCAAGGAGTGCGTCGACTAAGGCTCAGAGTGAATCGGATAAGTTCAAAGAGAAAAAATGATACTTACACCATGTGCAAGGTGTGCACAGTGTCGTGAAATGACCAAGCATCAAGAACCAAAACTAGAGTAATGCCAGGTGTGCGAGAAGAATTTATTTTCAAGAAATCCTTCGATCTGAGTTATCAAAATCCTGAGAATGCAAGGTGTGCATGGGGAATCAAAATCCTTTTAAGGAAGAAGCTCATAAGGGATACAAATTTCTATAAAGTGTCATAGAGAGCCAATATTCAGACTCGTAAGGAGGATAAAAGGTTCAAAACCTTTGAGCAGTTAGAAAATCTTCTAAGTTGAAAGAATTTAGAAGCCTAGGAGGAGGAACGATAGTGGTCGTTGGATCACTGTGCAAAGGATCAACATTTGTTTGATAAGAGTGACGTGCAAGAGCCTTAGTGCTTCACACATAGAGGAGAGAGAAAACTCACAAGAGTTGAGAACTGAGATTTTTGGAGCTCGAAGAGCCGGAGATCCGAAATAGAATCTCAGTCGCTCGATCAACAGGAACATATCTGAACCATCAGATTGTTCAGGGAAAACTTCAAGCGTCGGATCGCCAGAGTCGATATGAGTCATCATATATTGTGAGTTCATAAGGAGGTGAGTTTTAAACTTGAGACTCCTGAAGCACAGAGAGCCGAAGGGCCAGAGCGAATCTGGACCGTTATATCCAGGAAGACACGTGTCGATAGGTTAGAATATCCAGAGGAAGGAAAACGTCGAAGTATTGAAACACCTGAAGCCCGAAGAGCCAAAGGGACGAGAGACATTGATCTATAAGTGAACACTTTCCAATAGATTGTGAGCTTTGAGAAGGTTGAAATGATATTTTAGTTTGAGATATGAGATTGTCGGAGTGTGAAGACTGGAAGACCTAAAGTAAAATATGGGTCGTGAGATCTAAGGGATATGTGGCGTGAATGTGTGAACTCTAGGTAAGGTCCTGAAGTGGTTCATAGCTATTGGATTTAGAGGAGACGTGGCTCACATATGTGAGCTCTAGGAAAATACCCGAAGAAATCCTTGATCGTTAGATCAATATGACACGTGTCAGTGGACCACAAACTCCAGGTAAAAATCATTGGGAAAAAGAAGATTGAGATTTGAGGTCTCATAAGTCCAGAGACCCGAAGGAGATATCGACCGTTGATCAAGAAGAGGGTCGCAGGACCATTGATATGAGTTGAAAGTTCAAACATATAAAGTGGGAGCAGAACCGTTGATCGAGAAGGATATGTGTCAGTAGATCATGAATTCTGAAAGATTTGAGTAAGGAAGAATGTTGGGTTTGAGATTTCAAAACCCCAAAGTTGGGAGTTGTGAAGGAGATCACAGTCGTTGATTGAAGGAGAGAAGATCTTGTCTATAGATTCGAAAGGCACGGATATGAACCATCAAATCAGACATTATCATCTAGATCATGAGCTTGATGATCCCATAACATTGTGGGAACAAGAGTTGCCCGAAGTTTAAAATATCAAGGGAAACCAACAATCCAAACTGTGGTTTCTTCAGGATGACATGTGGAGACTTGAGGAGGATTGCGGGCCCAAAATTGTTTTGACTTAAAATTGTTTGTATCCATGCCTACAATCTTGTGGTCATCATCGAGGTCACATCAACAGGGGGCTTATCAGAAAAGAGGAGCTAACGCCCTACACTCTAAGATTTCGCAGGAGAGAAAAAGGGAGGGTTGCGAGTGCCATTAAAACCTTCAACAAGAAGCTGAAAGGGCCTGTGTTTAGTCACATAAGGAAACCATTAAAGTTTCAGAGAGACACTCGAATAGAGAATCATAGATTTAATACTAGGAGGTCATGCAGCCCCTACGCCAAGATTGGGATGTCACACAACCCTACGACAGAGTAGGGGGGTTTCATTAGGTGGTATCAGAGTCAATATTGAGTTTGTTTGCAAACACCAAGCAAAGGAAAAAGGAGGTAAGTTGATATCAATTGTGGTATCAATAAAATTTGATTTTCATTTGTAGGTGACACAGTGGAATCATGCCACCTAGAAGGCGTAGAGAAAATGCAGAAATGGAAGAATAAATGAGGCGACTTTGAATGAGATTGGACACCATGGGAACAACATAGAGAAGAGCACCAAATGTTGGAGATATTAGTGAAGATGAGAGCAAGAGGCAAAAGAAAATGTATCAGAGGATGTTGCACAAGATTTCTTGATAAAAGTTGTTTCAAAGATACGAGCCAGAGAAAGAATAGAGGTACCAATGTATGAAGGCAATTTAAAAGTTTAAGAATTGTTAGATTGGGTATGTTCTATGGACAAATACTTCAATTATGAATATGTCGAAGAGGACAAGATGGTGAAGCATGTAGTTACAAGACTGAAAGTTCATGAAGCACTATGGTGGGATGAACTGCAGGATGAATGTAGGAGCAATGGTAAGAAGAAAATTAAAAACTAGGATAGGATGATAGCCAAGATTAAGGAAAATTTTATCCCAAATGACTATCAAATCAATATGTTTATAAGATTGCAAAACCTGAGACATAAAATCTTATCAGTGAAGGAGTACACCGAATAATTTTACAAACTGAACATCAGGGTTGGACAGAAATAAAATGAGGATGAAAAGACAGCCAGATATATCAATGGGTTGAGATATGAAATCCAAGAGGAGATCAACATGATCTCGGTTAGTAAAGTTGATGATTCTTATAAAGAATCCTTGAAAGATTAAGAAAAGTTTTCCAGGAAACAAAGCCATCGAAGCAGAGGAGGAAGTTCAAGCAGAGGTAAGGGAACTACGAGAGAGAAGTTCCAGAAGCAAAAGCATGAAGATGACAAACAACATACTCACCATGAGAAGGGTGGAAGTTCTAAGGAAGGAAAACATGGTGGAAGAAGTTCGTTTTCCAGAGGAAGAGGAAGAGCCACGGGAGGCATAGTTATATGCTATACCTGTGGAAAGCAAGGGAAAAAGTTTTGGGAATGTCTAGAGAGAAATAACGAAGGATGAGGTGAAGCACAGAAGCATGTGGAAGCAGAAGAAGCAAAAGGAGGAAATAACCTCATGATAAGGAAGATTCTTCTTAAACCAAAGAAGGATATGGAGGAACCAGTTCAACAAAAAACTCTGTTAAGAACTGCTTGCAAGACAAAAGATAGATTTTTTAAGGTGATCATAGACAATGGGAGCACTGACAATTTAGTATCCACAGATATGGTGGAGAAATGGGAGGTGAACACAACTGCACATCCAAACCCATACAAGGTATCATGGTTGAAAAAAGGATATCAAGTAATGGTAATTGAACAATGCCAAGTTGAATTTAAAATAGGAGGTTATAGGGATGAAATATTATGTGATGTAATTCATATGGATGTCTGTCATATTTTATTGGTGAGGCCATGGCAGTTTGACAAAAAAATTATTCATGATGGGAGAAAGAATAATTATACCCTAGAAAATAATGGTAGGACACAAATGTTGTTACCCATAGAATACAAAGATCAAAAGAGGGTAGCTAGTTCAAGCATACTTCTCATGAGTGGGACAGATCTCTTGAAGGAAGACAAGAAGGAAAAAGAAATGCAATTTGTTGTAGTGAGGAATCCTAGAGTTATCCTTACAAGTACTTCTGTGGAATATTTTCCTATAGAAATTCAGGAACTGTTAGAAAACTTTGTTTACATAGTAGTGGATGAGTTACCTCACTCATTGTCGCGCATTAGGAGTATAATCCATCATATTGACCTTATTGCAAGAGCTAGTTTACCAAACAAAGAAGCTTATAGGTTGACACCTAGAGAGAATGAGGAAGTCAAAATTCAAGTCCAAGAGTTGTTGGATAAAGGTTTAGTGAGGGAAATCCTAAGCCAATGTGTAGTGCCAACTGAGATAAGTCCAAAGAAGGATGGAGGATGGGGAATGTGTATAGATTCTCGAGCCATCAACAAGATAACCATTATGTATAGATTTCCTTTACCAAGGATGGATGATTTGATGGGTTGTTTGAGTGGAGCAAGCTATTTTTCCAAGATATACTTGAAGAGTGGATATCATCAAATACGAATGAGAGAGGGATATGAATAGAAAATAACATTCAAGACAAATGAAGGATTGTTTGAATGGTTGGTCATGTCATTTGGGTTGACAAATGCACCAAGAACATTTATGAGATTGATGAATGAAGTGTTGAAAGACTTCATAGGGAATTTTTTCATAGTATATCTCGATGACATATTAATATTCAGTAAGACAAGGAGATAACACTTAAGACATTTGACAACAGTGATGGAAAAGTTGTAGCAAGAAAAATTGCTGATAAATCTGAAGAAGAGTTCTTTTATGAATACATAACTCATATATTTGGCTTTTGTGATCTCTTCAAATGAATTGAAGATGGATCCATAAAATTTAAGAGCAATCAAAGAATGGTCATTGCCAAGGAACATATTTCAAGTAACAAGTTTCCATGGGTTAATAAGATTTTATAGTAAGTTTATCAGAAATTTCAGTGGTATATGTGCACCCATGTTGGACACTGTGAAGAAGAAACACAAGTCCTTCAGTTGGACAGAGGAAGATGAAAAAGGTTTCAAAGTGTTGAAGTAGAAGATCACAGAACAACCAACTCTGGTCTTACCATATTTTGTAAAAACATTTCAAGTTATATGTGATGCAAGTGGATTAGCTATTGGAGCAGTCTTCAATCAAGACAATAGGCCAGTTGCTTATTTCAGTGAGAAGTTGAATGATGTCAAGAAGAAGTATTCCACGTATGAAAAATAATTTTATGCAGTGATTCAATCTTTGAAAAAGTGGAGAAACTATCTAATTCCTAAAGAATTTGTCTTGTATAGTGATAAGCAAGCTTTGCAGTTTATTACTAGGCAACGAACGTTGAATCAAAAACATGCTTAGTGGGTAGAATTTATGTAGAATTTTACTTTTGTCATTAAACATATTGCTGGAAATGCTAACAAAGTGAGAGATGCTTTGAGCAGGATGAGTTTGATTATACAGGAATTCCAAGTGGATACCTTAGGGTTTTAACACCTCAAGAAGGTGTATAAAGAAGACACAGATTTTAATGAAGCTTATGAGGCATTAAAGAATCATTTATTGGGAGACAGAAGCCCGTCAACTGAATAATTGATCCAGGATGGATTATTGTTCAAGGGAAGGCAATTGTGCATACCAAAATTCTCAATGAGAGATAATTTGTTGAATGAGAAAAACAGAGGATTATCTGGAAATTTTGGTCACGATAAGACATTTGCACAGCTGAGTAATTCGTATTATTGGCCGAGCATGAGAGTAGTGGTTAAACATTTTGTGAAAAAATGCAGAATTTTTCAATATGCAAAAGCAATACAACATAACACTAGTTTGTATCAGTCGTTACCAATTCCAGAAAGGCCCTAGGATGGAATCAGTATGGATTTTGTTTTGGGATTGCCTATAACTAAAATAGGGAGTGATTCCATATTTTTTGTGGTGGACAGATTTTCAAAAATGACACATTTTATACCATGCCAGAAGACAAACAATGCTACACACATAACTAATTTTCTTTTCAGAGAAGTGGTGAGACTACATGGATTGTCGAGGAGCATAGTCTCATACAAGGACACCAAATTTGTAGGACACTTTTGGAGGACTCTATTGAAAAGGATAGGGACAAAATTTTCCTTTAGTTAAGCATATCCCTTAGACAAATGGATAAACTGAAGTAGTAAACAAGAGTTTGGGAAACTTGTGAAGATGTTGAGTCACTAAGCAAGGTCATCAATGGGATCTGATTCAGGCACAAGCATAATTTGCATTCAACAATTCAGTGAAAAAGAGCACAGGGAAATGTCCATTTGAAATTGTGTATGGTATAAAACAAAGAGGGATTATAGAGTTGAGAGATCTAAATCAAGATGAGTTCAGAAGTGTTGGAATAGAGGATTTTGCAACAGAGATTTAGAAAATCCATGACAAAGTCAGAGAAAAATTATAGAATAGTAGCCAGGAATATAAGAGAAGAGTTGATCAAAAGAGGAGAGAAGTCTAATTCAAAGTTGGAGATAAAGTTTTATCTCATTTGAGAAAAGAAAGGTTTCGAAGGGGAACATATAAAAAATTGAATATGAAGAATATAGGACCATGCAGGATTCTTAGAAAATTCATAGCCAATGCTTATGAAATCTAGTTGCCAAACAATGTTGGGATATCATCGATATTCAATGTTGTAGACATGTATCCTTACATGAATGATTAGGCAGGAGAATCAGATGACCATAAAGAATTTTGGTGGGAAGAACAATTTCCCATAGTAGAAAAACTTTAGATGGATAAAATCATTGAACAGAGAGACGAAAAGAAGACCGGGAGAAAGACATATCCTAAATAGAAATATCATCCAATGGAATATGGAAGTTGGGTTACAGAACCTGATATTTTGAAGCACGGAAAGATAATGCAGGAGCTCATGGACAGGAGTCCATGAAAATTTTAACTAGAGAAGTATGATCCAGGAGCATCGTCTTCAAAGTCAAAACATAAGTGTGGAGGCAAAGGAATGGCATCTCAACAATGACAGAGTTTCAAATCACAAATTAACCCAAAATTAAATTGGGTGGTTGAGATATTTTGTAAACAACATTTTAAAAATGTAACTTGTTTTTAAAGTCGTGAAGGACTGTAAGGGGTTGCAGATATTGAGTGTTGACTCTTATCTGTTAATAATTGTTAGTTATTGTAATAGGACAGAGTAGGTAACCGCTAAGAGTTTGATAGGATAGGCTGCAGATAGGACAAGAGAGATCGTGAATACAATCCTTAGATAATTTATTGTTGCATTGTAATATATCAGAATGTATGAGTATTGTAAAAGATTTGAGAGATCAGTAGAACATAATAGAGTAGAAGAAACATTATGTAATTTGTTTTCATGAAGGAATAGAACATTCAAAATTGTCCCAAATCCTTGGACTGTGTTCATTTGATGTATGGATGAATGAATGTTATATTCTATGTGTGTTATTTATTCCATTTTCGTTCATGTGTGATGCTTCGAGAAGTGTTAGTATGAAGTTGTGACGAATCTGGATGAGTTTGAATTGTTTCTCTTCTGACACTCGTATGCAAGGTATGCATCTCAAACAAAAGGAGTGTGTCGACTGAGTCTCAGACTGACTCAGAGAAGTTCAGAGAAAAAAAAGGAAACTTAGATCGGGTGCAAGGTGTGCACAACATTGTGAAATGACCAAGCGTTAAGAAACTGAACCAGAGTAACGCGAGGTGGGCGAGAAGAATTTATTTTCAAGAAATCCTTCGATCTGAGTTATAGAAATCCTGATAATGCAAGGTGTGCATGGGGAAGAAAAATCCTTTTAAGGACGAAGCTCATAATGGATAACACTTTCCATAAAGTGTCAAAGAGATCCCATATTCAGACTCATAAGGAAGAGCAAAGGTTCAAAACCTTTGAACACTTAGAAAATCCTCTTAATCGAAAGAACTCAGAAGCCCAAGAGGAGGAGCGATAGTAGTCGTTAGATCACTGTTCAAAGGATAACCAGTTGTTTGATCATAGTGAAGTGCACGAGCCTTAGCACTTCGCACATAGAGGAGAGATAAAACTCAGAACAATTGAGAACTGATATTTTCAGAGCCCAAAGTGCTGGAGATCCGAAATATAATCTTAGCCACCCAATTAGCAGGAACAGATATGAACCATCAAATTGTTTGGGGAAAAATTCAAGCGTCGGATCGCCAGAGTGTATATGAGCCATCAAATATCGCGAGTTCCTAAGGAGGCAAGTTTGAAACTTGAGACTCCCGAACCGCAGAGACTCAAAGTGCCATAGCAAATTTGGACCGTTTGATCCAGGAGGACACATGTCGACAGGTCAACAGATCTAGAGGAAGGAAAAAGTCAAAGTGTTGAAACATCCAAAGCCTGAAGAGTCGAAGGGTTGAGAGTCGTCGATATATAAGTGGGCACTTGCCAATAGATCGTGAGCTATGGAAAGGTTGAAGTGAGTTTTTCATTTTATATCTAAGATTACTGAAGTGTGAAGAACCAAAGACTTGAAGTAAAATATGGGTCTTGAGATTTAAGGGACACATGGCGTGAATCTTTGAACTGCGGGTAAGGTCCCGAAGCGGTTCATAGACGTTGGATTCTAAGGAGATGTGGCACACATATGTGAGATCCAGGTAAACACCTGAACAAGTCCTTGATCGTTAGATCAGGATGACACGCATTAGTGGATCACAGACTCTGGGTAAAAATAATTGGGAAAAAGAAGTTTGAGATTTGAGATCTCAAAAGTACGGAGACCCAAAGGAGATCTCGATCGTTGATTTAGATGAGTGTCACAGTACCGTTGATCCAAGTTGAAAGGTCAAACATCTGAAGTGGGAGCAGAACATTTTATCGAGCAGGACAAGTGTCAGCAGATCATGAGTTTTGAAATATTTGAGTACAGAAGAAAGTTGGGTTTGAGATTTCAAAACCTCGAAGTCCAGAGTTGCGAAGGTTATCAGAGTTGTTGATTGAAGGAGGGGCACATCTAGTCAACATATTCAAAATGCATAGATCTGAACCGTCAATTCAGACATTATCATCTAGATCACACGATCGACGATCCTGTAGCATTGTGGGAACAAAAGTTGTATGGAGTTTAAAATATCGAGGACAGGTCGCAATCCAAACCATGGTTTCTTCAGGAGGACACATGGAGGCTTGAGGAAAATTCGGGCCCAAAAGTGGTTTTACTTTTGTAGCCGCACTCGTAATCGTGTGGTCATCGTCGAGGTCACATCAAAAGGGGGATTATCAGAAAAAAGGAGCTAACACCCGATAGTCTGAGATTTCGTAGGGGAGTGAAAGGGAGAGTTGCAGGTGCCAATTAAAACTAGCAACAAGAAGCCGAAAGGGCTTGTTTTTAGTAACAAAAGGAAACCATTAAGGTTTCAGAGAGTCCCTCGACTCTAGAATCAGAAATCTAAGACCAGGAGGTTGCACAACCCTATGTGAGAGTAGGGGGGCTGCATCACCTACTTTGTCCCATTACAATAACTATCAATTATTATTCAATAAGGGATACCACTATCTATCTGCAACTCCTTACAGTCGTACAGGACCTTACAAACAAGATATATTTAAAAATGTTGTTTCCAAAATATCTCAACAACTCATTTTGTTTCTGAGTTAAATGTTGATTTGAAATTTTTTCATGTTGAGATGTCATATCCCTGCCACCATGCTTGCTTATTTGAATTTGAAGGTGATGCTCCTGCATCACCTGCTACGACTACCTTCTTGAGATTGAAGAATTATTTTTAATGCATTCTTATCCCTCCAATGTTTGGCGGATATATTGTCCTCTTACATTGGATAGAGTTGTACTCAATGCTCCGCACCATATCCTCCTCGGCTCTTCACAGCTTCATCCAACTCCTCACTGACTGTAGTAGATGTTGTGCACTACACTCGATCCTCTACTCCTCACTTCGTGTAAACATTTTTTCCTCACCCCTAGCATGTATCATTCCTCTACAAAGTGTCAATGCTTGTGTTAAAGTATCTTCTTTGCATACATAATAGAGTTAGTGGTTTCGTATAGAGGGTATTAGCTAATTTTTATACCCCTAAAGTATCTTCTTCTACTCTCTGGATTTCAACATTGATAATCTATACACTTATCGTATTGGGATGATGCTGAGTTTTTTGGTTCTTAAAATTTGGAATATTTATCATTTCTTTGAAATTGCCTCATTCTCAAAACAATAATGCAAGAAATGAGAGCTCCAAAAAAGGTCACAAGTGAAAGTGGAAAGCATTCTTGCCCAGTGCAGCTAAGCATTATTTGTGCAACTAATATCCGTTTGAGATAAATAATTCTGGATAGCAACACATTCCTTTCTTGATTCTCGGTCATACAAGTATCCCGCAACTCTAACAAACAAAAGATAAGATCCCAAGGGGCTTACCGCTGCTCCAATATTAAGGAGAGTAGCATAACACTTGAGACAAAAAGCTCTGAGATGACAACAAACAATATAAGGAAACTTTTCACCAAACCACCCAAGATAATATCCTATGCCATTTTCTTTGCTTTTCGCTTGGATTTATAGGAACTTGCAAAGTATTGGCCATAATAAATAAATAATTAAAACATATGGACACCGTAATTAAAAGGTTGATTCCCCTTGAACAATTATTTTCTTGTAAAGTCTTGAAAATATCCTATGCCATTTTCTTTTCTTTTTGCTATGGATTTATAGGAACTTGATTTTCGCTAGTTAATATGTACATTATAATATATGATTTTGAATATTCTTGTTTTAAAATTTAAGATTCCCAACACTACCATGTTAATATATTCATTGTAATATATGAATTTGAGTATTCCCGTGTTAAAATTTTAGTTTTCCAACACTACTATGTTAATATATACATTCCAATACTTGAATTTGAATATTAGTGTGTTAAAATTTTAGTTCTTCAACATTAACATGTTAATATCTACATTATAATATATGATTTTGAATATTCCTCTGCTAAAGTTTTAGATTTCCAACACTACCATGTTAATATATTCATTATAATATATGAATTTAAATATTCATGTGTTAAAATTTTACTTTTCCAACACTACCATGTTAATATATACATTCCAATATTTGAATTTGAATATTCCTGTTAAAATTTTAATTTTCCAACACCACCATGTTAATATGTACATTATAGTATATGATTTTGAATATTCTTGTGTTAAAATTTTAGTTTTCCAACACTACTATGTTAATATATATATTATAATATATGATTTTGAATATTCTTGTGTTAAAATTTTAGTTTTCCAACACTACCATGTTAATATATACATTCCAATATATGATTTTGAATATTCTTGTGTTAAAATTTTGGCTTTCCAACACTACCATGTTAATATAGACATTCCAATATATGATTTTGAATATTGATCTGTAAAAATTTTATCTTTCCAACACTATCATATTAATATATATATTACAATATATGAATTTGAATATTCCTGTGTTAAAATTTTAGTTTCCCAACACTACCATGTTAATATATACATTTCAATATATGAATTTGAATATTCCCATGTTAAAATTTTAGTCTTCTAACAATAGCATGTTAATATATACATTTGAATATATGAATTTGAATATTCCTGTGTTAAAATTTTAGTTTCCTGACGCTACCATGTTAATATATACATTTCTAATATATACAAGGTCATTTGTTTCAATAGCAATCCAACTTAGTATCCAAATAATGATGTTAATATATTCATGTAATTGGTAATTGAAGCTATTGGGATTGTCTTGATTTATCAAACATTTTAAAGTTAATATTTTAGTAATCCAAGGTTATGATGTTAGTGAGGTTGTTTGGTAAATCTCATGGGTTAAAATCTTATTTTTCCAATCTTTTGATGTTAATAGTGCAATGATCTTTCTTAATAGAAATCAAGAATGAAATCTTAGTATATTTAAATAATATATTTTTTTTTACTTAGAAATGGTCAATTTGTGGTTGATAAATAAAAAGATTACATTCTAAATATTTTTAAACCAAATTACCTTTTAGTAGATTTAGAAATAAAAATCTATCTTGAAGAAATCCAAAGAGAATGATCATATTCAATCATATCGTTTGCTAACAATAATTTTATGACAAAAATTATTCAAAACATCACACACAAAAAAGGAAAGCCATAGGATTTCACTTTGTCTCATAAAAAACATAAAATCATTATAAATCCATATAGAGACATAGGTATAAATAGTTGTTAGATTAAACAACACTAGCAACACAAATTGTGCATTCTACAATGTTTTTTTGACAGATATTTTAGACATCTAGCAATAGATGAGTTTTGGCAATGACTACCAATTTACCAAAGAAATTTCTTACTTATTTACTTCATGAGTGCAAAGAAACTTAAACCACATTTTTTCGATGGAGTCTAGGGTTCATTTAAGAAAGAAAGATATACAATGCTATTAAACTAGAATTTCTTCCACCAAGAATAGCTTGACCAAGGTTAAAATCTACCTCCAAAACTAAACGAGCGACTACACCACTTCCTAGCCCCTTGTTCAACCTTTTCAATCCAACACGTCCAACTTGTCTTCCTATAGTCATTTGGTTTTAAATATAAGCCTAGATACTTGAAACTTCTGGCATGTATTTTAGGAATTTCCTTTGCATTTTGGTAGTTGACATAGCCATCCATCCAATATTATCAATGATTGTGTGACCTTCCAAACACATAAAGCATGGATTAAGATTTGTAACAGTATAAGAAACACCCCAAATGGAGTTTGTATTCAATAGTTGCATCCTTAGGAAGTTGAATTATCAACTAGCCTCCCTAGGGATGACATTCTTTTTTCCACATCATTTCCTAGGATGTGGATTTTAGATATTTAGGGTTCTTTCATTATAGGGAATTATACTTTACATTAAAAGGAAATGCTTGCCTCTTGTATTATTTTCTTGTGAATGGGCATAGCCAACACATCTAGAGATGAGATACCACCATTCTATATAGTTTGTATTTCTTTGCATTTTAATATTTATTTCTATTCCATTTATTAATATAATTTGAGTTTTATTTTACTAATCTTTTTTCTACAATGTCTCTATATGTTTCGATTTATATATTTCCCTTAATTTCATTCTCTACATTATCGATATTAGTGGTATTAATGTAATATTTTTTTGTTGGTGTTTCTTTGTGCATGTCCCCAATGAGGTCAAGTTCTAGGGAGCTCGGTCTCAAACTAACTAGTATTGGAGAAGAACACTCTTGTTGGCCCAAGGATCCTCCCATGGCAAAATAAATGAGATATCATAGAGTATGGCATCCTATCAATTGGTTTCTCAAGGAATCCCTTCTTGGCACACTCATAGTGAGAGGAGGGGGGGGTGTTAATTAATATAAGACTATTTTTCTTTTCTTAATTAGTTTTCCAACAATCATAAACTTACACAATCATACAATGCTCATTACACAAATATTTTAATGTGGAAATCCAAATGGGAGAAAACCACAAAGCTTATCATTATAAAATCATGCATGCATCAACATATTGTTATTATATTTGTACGAACCGACCTGCAGTAGACACCAATCTCCTCAACTGAGCACCAACTCAATAATTCCTCAAGGCACCAACCTATGGTTAAAATATTCGCATGAACCAATCTTTTAAGTTGAGCACCAAATCAACAATTTCTGTAGGCACCATCCCACAATCGTTATGTTTGTGGGAAGCAATACGCTCAATATTTAACTTTATGTGTTTTATGATTTTTATTATTTTAAAAAAGATTAAAAAAATAAATATTTATAAAAACTAAAGAAACGTTAATGTGAACTTGTGTGTATTAATTCTTGCAGGACAAAGTTAACGAATGCGTAAAAGAAAAACAAGTTGTTGATATTTAACCAACTAATCAAAAGAAAGGAAATAAAGTTAAGCAATGAAACATAATTAAATTTTATATTAAGAAGTTAGGTTTGTAAATGAATTATATACAAATATAATTAAAGACAAAGAATAAATTTAAAAAGAAAAGTAAATGATTGTACAATGAATAAAGTAAAGTTGATATTTCTCTGAGTTGCTTATTTGTTTTTCTTTAATATATATTGTTGTTAAAGAAATAAAAAGATAAACAAAGAAATATTGTAAATGTAATTAAGGAAAAGAATTTAGACCTCTGTGAAACTTGGAAGATTTATTTTATTTTTCTTTAAAAATCTTTGTGAAATAACAAGAGATAAAATAGAAACAATATCAACAAAGAAGATATTTATTATTGAAACCCTCACACATTTTTCAGATTCTTGGAGCTTTCACACCCCTCACTGAAACTCTAACTAGTCAAGATGGTTTCTTCACTCATACTAGAATATCCAAGAACGAGGAAAAATTGACAAAGAAGAGACATGCTTGAACAATGATCAATAAGTCTTCAAGGTATTCATCTGCACATGAGAAAAACTTGTCAACCATGAGCACATAGACAAATTGTAGCAAACTCAAACAAATGCACAAGTTACCTCAATGAAGTCATCAACTTCCATTACTAAGTCCTTGATACACTGCCATCCACCCATGCTATCCACAACGAGTCAAATCCAAATAAAAATATGGAAGGATGAACAATGAAAAGACTAATAAATTACTCTCTCATTCTCCTAGCATACCGCTCATTATTTCCTCCTCTTTGATTTAGTAAAATGAAATGAAGTTTCAACGAACGGAAACCGATCCCATTTAATTAATTTTCCAAAATTGGCTTGGAAAATTTCTCTATCAATCTCTTATACATGTTAGTTTTCTCTTCTAAACTTGTAGCTCTCATGATTTCTTCTATAACAATGATTTGGTAAAATAATAAATAACTTCTCTGTTAGTTTTCTCTCCTAAACTTGTAGCTCTAGTGATTTCCCTTGTTTGCACACTTGTACTAAGAGTGGGGGAGTTAATCAATATAGGACTATTTTTCTTTTCTTACTATACAATACTTATTATTTTATTACTTTTTCAGCAATAAGAAACTTACACAATCATAAAATGCTCAGTACACAAATATTTTAATGTGGAAACCCAAATGGGAGAAAACCGCAAAGCTTATCCTTATAAAATCATGTACGCATCAACATATTATTAATATATTTGCAGGAACCAACCTATAATAGACACTAATCTCCTAAAATGAGCACCAACTCAACAATTCCTCAAGGAACCAACCTATAGTTAAAATATTTGTAGGCACCAATCTCTTAAGTTGAGCACCAACTCAACAATTTATGTAGGCACCAACCCACAACAGTTATGTTTGTGGGAAGAAACCTGCAGGAGACACAAACCTCATTAGACTGTAAACACCATCAAGGCATCTATTTGTTCCAAGCCTTAACCAATATAAATATTCTTCTCTGTCTTTGTTTTCATAACACTCTCTCCCATTTCTCAATCTACATGAATTCAGATGTTAATTTGACCTTGCACCTCCCAACCACCCTTATACATTCACATCATCTTCTCTTCGATTCTCTAGCATCTTTGGACCTTTGAGCCTCAAATATTCTCTTCAAAAATTCTCCTTCACCACTACACTTATAACCCACACACATCCACTTGAATCTCATTTGGGAATTGTGATTTATAGACTCCATGCTCTCATGGATTTTCCACATACCAAAAAAATATGTCCATGGAGTCAAATCTAGATCCTTTGTTTCTCCATTAAATCGGTCTGCAACACTCCTTCACATGTGACACAAAACCCTTATTTTTTCCCTACGATCTTTTCACTCGTCCCTTTGTACAAGAATTACTGCATAGCTACTATCAGATTGTCTTCTTGATTTAAATATCATTCATTGATATTGTTCCCTATTCATTAGCATACACAATATGGCTTCAATGGTCATCAACCATTCAATCAATACTTGGACTAAATATCACCGTAGATCTAATCTTTCTCCACCAAGACACACAACATTATCTTGATGCATGACAATCATTCGATATGAATCTTCATTCTATTACAATGGTTTATTTGTGATCGTGTTACCTAGGACCATCAGGTCTATTGGGTCCCCGGGCTATCAGGCTATTAGCCTATCGACCTCTTGTTGGACCTCAGAGTCCCTCTTCATCTGAGCATATTCAATGTAGGTATCACAGTCCACTCTAACTATCGCTTCTTCAAAAAATGAAAAAGATCTATTGCTAGAACCAAATCAATGAATTACATTTGTAATGATGACCTAAAGGTATCCATTCCCAACTTGGCCCACTCTCATCCCACACAATCAAAATTTGACACATGTCACTACTTGGGATAGGACAGCTACCACACTAGCATCATCATCACCCTAACTTCCACAATTTCACAACACGTCACCCTGATATGGCTCTCCTTCCTCCTCAAAATGGATCATCATAGATCCAATGAATGAGGTATATTGTCTGATGGATATAAGATCCTGAAACCTTCTTGTCTTCCTAATCCTTTCTCAATTCTTCCTTCTGGACCTTCGACAGACTTCCTTCTAGCAAGCCTAAAACTGGAATCAATGGTCTAGGAATTCCCGATACCACTCTCCAATATATAAATGGCCACCTTGCACTAGATCACTCTGACAACTTAAACATGTCAACAATGACCACAATTCTCAATTCTCCAATCCTATGATAGATCAAAGGTTCATGTTAACTCAAAATTACCGCCATGAGAGTCCCATGGCACCTAGCTCTTCGATGCTCTGATGCCCCATCCCTCCAATAAACCTATCACTGACATCCATGGTTCTAAATTCACCAAGACCATTCTCTAATCACTCAATGGTTCCTATTGAATCATAGCCTCTCCCATTAGAGTACCATTACAACCTCACACTTGGTCACTCCGATGGACTTTCCATCTGACCAACAATCCAAATTTGTTAGCTGCAATGAATCAACGAATGTGATTTCCTCCAACTTAGATCCTATTGACATGTTCTCATGACTTGTTCCAATGGAATGTTCCAATGGAGTCTTCTGATATCACTATCCAAGTCCTCGTTGTTATAAAGGTTTACGTTTCATGAACATTTTCCCTTTCTATGTCCATCTCTGACGAAATCTTTCAATATACTAGGCCCCATGACTAAAATTTAATGCCTTTCACACAGTTCCATGGCTCACTCGTACTTATTGAAATTTCATAATACTTCATTTTCTATATTAAATCTTTGAAATCAAGCTTCCTTATGAATGTGGGATTTAGCTTTTGTCTTAGTCTGGTTATCTTCATCATTAGGAATCCTTGTACAACCCTTGCAAAACTCAATCAAGGTGTATCTAGGCTTCCTCTGCACCCTCAGATTCTTGTTTTGGTTTTGTTGTCTCCTCGATCTCATCCTATATCTGTAGGGTTGTCATGTCCATCTTCCAATCACCATTTTTATTCAAACCTTCTATTTCAGACACATTCTTCTCATTGTTAAGAAACTATCATTCAGGGTAAGTACATAGCGCTCCTACAGATATTCATAGTCTCCCCCTCTCTTTGACATCAATAGTATTCATGACTGTCACAATCTGATCTACATTTGACATCAATGAAAACAATTTTCCAACAAACGTGCAACAAACTCCCCCTTTTTCATTGATGACAACACAATCTGAAACTCCTCTAGTGTATGAAGGCATATATCTTATCATTTTTTTCTCATATAATTTTAATGCTTCCTACAAGTGTGCCACTGTCTTTTTAATCCCCCCCTATGACATCAATGGAAAATGGATTGCCCCCCCAACCTTCACTGCACTCTTCAGTTTCTTCTATGCAACCAACAACCTTCTCTTTTTCTGCAGCTCCCCCTGAACTTGTGCTCCTCTTGTAGTGATTTAGTGATTGGATGGAATAGATACCATTCCTAATTTCTATTTGAGATACTCAAATTATTCTCTAGGAAGATATTTTGTAAATATATCAACAACTTGTTCCTCTGTGCCAATATATTCCATCTTAATAGTTTGTTCTTTGAATTTCTCTCTTAGGAAGTGATATTTGATTGGAATGTGTTTTGTCTTTGAATGTATTACAAGATTATTTGAAATGTTTATTTTACTCGTATTGTCTCAAAAAATTTATATTGGTTGATCATACTCTACCTTAATGTCACATACATGAGGCTAACTATCATTGATTTGTAGAAGGTTTTATTTTCTTCCTTTGGTTCATCTTATTTACTTATGTTACAACTAGTGACCATGAGTGTGTTAATGAGTTTAGAGTCTTCCATACAAAACTTATTCAACATATATTTAATATATTTGGTTTGAAAAATGAATATGCCTTTGTTGGTTTGAGTAATTTGCAGTTCTATAAGGAATGATAATTCTCCAAGCATGGACATCTAAAACTCTTGATATCATCCACATATACCACTATAATTTGTTGATTTTTCTATATGAGATAATATGTATATTAGATGTATTATTACAATGATATGAGTGCTCCATATATAGCGAACATATGGTGACCTTCCATGAAAGGATGTGTCCCTTGGATAATAAATAAATATTTATTATTATCATTTACTTATTATAAATATTATTTAATGATCAATAATTATATTATTAATTATTAATATAAGATAATGTCTTTTCCATGTTTTCCAAACATCATTACTCCCTCTCAACGAGGGACATTATGCATCATGCCAAGATTTTCTCAAAAGTAAAAAAAACTTCACCCTAGACTCATGACACTTGTCTGTTAGTCTTGGGAGATGTTTCTCTCCTACCTAATCTGAGGACAACTCATGAAACTTGTTAGAGTAGGACATCTTATCAATTTGTTGCTCAAGGAATCCCTTGTTGGAACACTTATACTGAGAGAGGGGGGGGAGGGTTAATCTATATAGGACTATTTTACTGTTCTTATTGTACAATACTTATTATTTTATTACTTTTCAAGCAATAAGAAACTTACAAAATCATACAATGTTCAATACACAAATATTTTAATGTGGAAACCCAAATGGGAGAAAAAAACAAAGATTATCCTTATAAAATCATGTATGGATCAACATAATGTTAATATATTTGCACTAATCGACCTGCAGTAGACACCAATCTCTTCACCTGAGCACCCACTCAACAATTCGTCAAGGCACCAACCTATAGTTAAAATATTTGCACGCACCAATCTCTTAAGTTGAGCACCAATTCAACAATTTATGTAGGCACCAACCCACAACTGTTATGTTTGTGGGAAGCAACCTACAGGAGACACCAACCTCCTTAGACTATCAACAACATCAAATCATCTCTTTGTTCCAATCCTTGACCAATATAAGTCTTCTTCTCTGTCTTTGTTTTCATAACGCTCTCTACGACTTCTCAATCTACATCACTTCAGATGTAAATTTGACCTTCCACCTCCCAACCACCCTTAGACATTCACATAATCTTATGTTCAATTCTCTGGAATTTTTGAACCTTTGAGACTCAAAGGTTCTCTTCAAAAAATTTCCTTCACCACTACACTTATAACCCACACATCCACTTGAATCTCATCTTGGACCTGTGATTTATAGACTCCATGCTCCCATGGAGTTTTCCACATACCCAAAAAATATGTCTGTGCAGTCAACTCCATACCCTTTGTTTCTCCATTAAATTGGGCTATAACACTCCTTCACATTGACACAAACCCCTTTTTGTGGATTGATCATGTCGGGAGTTATGTATGACCAAATACCCTTGTGTGGATTGGTCAAACCATAGTTATATAGTGTTGTTTGTAAATTCGGTCCCTAGGGCTTAATAAAGTGGTTTTAACCACTAGTTGAAGAAGTTGGCCCTTCTTCGTGAAAACATATAACCCTAGCGCCTAGCAGCCAGTATAAATAAGAGAGGATGATGCCTCATTCTCACTCTCACAAAAGTCACCCATATATTACGCAAGTTTTGAAGGTTGTTGTAGTTAGAATAAGGAGAAGAGAGAGGTGCATGATTGGTCTTGAATATTCTTGGTGGTTTGGTGTTTTATCTTGGCATTGTATTGGAAATATATATTAAGTAGTTTTCTTTGGGTTTTCTGCACCATGAAGATTTTCCAGGATAAAATGTTGTGCACCTTGTGATTGTGTTTTTCTCAGTTATCCTTCTTATACTATTATTGTCTACTAAATTGAAAATAACTTAATAACAACTCTAAATTTAACATAATGAAGCATAATGACAAGAAATCATGTACCGTGATTATGTAAGAGAAATAGTAATATGTTATACACGAAGAAGTGATGAAAATACGTAGAATTGTAATGGAATACTATGAGTTGACTAATATTCTAAATTCTAAGAAATCGGATATGATACAAAGTTAATTCAGAACCAGTACTTAACAGCTAGATAGGGATTAATTCCCACGGAGTTCGAATCAGTGAAGGAATAATTCTTGACAGGTAATGGAAATTTAAACCCGCCGAGTCTGGTGACTGTTATATCAACAATGACGATATAACAGATAACATACCCCATCCAAGTTTAACCAAGCAAAGAATTAAGGAATATACAACTACAAATTAATTCGAAGAACTCCACGACTGTACGAGATATAGAGATAGTACCAGACCAAAGAAAAAAGGTGGTTCTCAAAGACAATTATTTGGCGATACGAAATCAATGTTTAATCCCGCAGTATTATTATCTTTAAATCTCTGGAAAGCATGCGGGTAAAGGGAATCTTTAAATAATTTGTCTTCTTTGAGTAATGAAAATGTGAGGAAATCTGAGACGAGGTTGGCATGCAGAGAATTAACACACTAACTATCTCTTGAGGATATCAATGTAATAAAACACTCTTACCTTTTTGGAAAAGATAAGTCATTTTCCAACGACCTCTTTCGGTGAAGAACTCCATGAAACATTTGACCTTGTCCATACATCCATAAATAGCAAACCCAACGGTTCAATATAATCATATCAATATCATTGTTGTGTACAAGATGTCCAATATTCATTGTGATGTTTTCATTACAATGTGTTGTTTGTGCTTAGACACTATCTTGTGTCTTTCATACGTTATTTATTTTGGATTACATGTATTTTGCCTTATCTATTTCATAGTTACACCAAGTGCCCAATAGATAAGATGCAACTTTATCTATCTCAGGACAAACTGTTAAATCTTGGCTAATAAAAATAATATTTAATATAGGTTGAGGGAAACATGCTTACGAAGGAAGTTTAGGTGTTGATATTTAATATAATAGAAAAACAAAGTGTTTACAACTAGCTTACTAAGAAATTTCATGAAATAGAGGTCCAAACAAATGTTCTTAAGTGAAGGGTCCATATGTTGATATTTAATATAGCATGTGGTAAGCATGGTTAACCTATAAGTGAGCATCAAATTTTGAAAAACATTTGGAGAAAAGGTATCAAATTTTGAAAAACATTTGGAGAAAAGGTGAAGGAATTTGAAAATATCGAAATAACTTTTAGAATTTAATGAAGAGACACATGGTCGATATGAAAGTGAGAAGCCTCTAGGAAAATGAAATTAAGGAAGAAAACCCAAACCACTGAATGAAAGAGCGGATGATATTAGTAAAAGGGAAATTAAAACACATGGAAGGTATTGTTCTCTATATGGTTTTTAAAATCAACTCAGTTGAATGAATCTCTATACATTATATTTAGTTAAACATTATTGTGTTTGCAACGAGAGATTAGGAGAACATGTTGGTGGGATATAAACATTCATATGAAAAGTTAAACAACTCTAAAAGAACTATCCTCCCTAATTAGCAATTTAAAATTGTTTAAACTGAACATTGAATCAGCCAAACAATATAAAAATAACAAAAAATCTCATATATATATATATATATATATATATATATATTTCAATCAATCCATTATCAACTACAATCCGTTGGAGAGAAACATATCACATATATATTATATAAATCTATATACAAAATTATTACCCATTATAAACATTAAACTATTTAGAAAAACATTAACAAAATACTTTAAAAAACAAATTATTTCCTCATGGAATGTGAATTTATGTGACGCAAAATGGTAGCTACTCGTTATTTTTGCTATAAACATCCCCAAATACGCAAGTCGTCAAGCTGCATCTACCAAATCCTTCAAGTTTTGATATGTGTGGCCAACTCACGAGAGGTACAAATTCATCGTTCCTAATTTCCTCCCCTTATCTTATTCGCCATAGGATTTATTTTAGCACCGTCATATAAAAGACTTGAGTAGAGTAACACTATTATATTATTTTTTAAATTTATTATATAAAATTGAAAACTTTAATTTCATATTTCTAAATAAAGAAAAGTATAAAATTAATTTGATATTTTGAAATAAACAAAAATTTAAGAAAGTTTTTAATAATTTTTTAATCATTTAAAAAAAATGATATTTGAAAATAAAGAAAAATATAAAAATTAATTTTAGATTTTGAAATAAATAAAAGTTTAAAACAATTTTAAGAAATTTTTAATCATTAAAAAAAATGATATTTACAAATAAAAAATATAACAAACATTTAAACAATTTAATCATCAAAATTTTAAGAAATTAATCTTTAATTATTTTTGTTTTTATATTAGTTTAGATCTATCTTAATCTTAGTATAAAATATTTTGTTTGAGAGATAAAATGCCCTTTAATTTTAATATAAATATAAATATGCTTTTAAAATATATTCTCTCAAATGCATGAATACTAATTTTGTTTTATAAAATGCAATACAAAGTTTGTAATTTTTCATATCTTTAAAACACTATACTAACATGTTTTGTTCGTAATCTTAATGTTAAGGTTTTAATTCAAAATCTTACCATTAAAATTTAGAATAATTTTGTTTTATAAAATGCACATCAATAGAGAGTTTGTAATTTTCCATATCTCTAAAACACTATACTAACATGTTTTGTTCGTAATCTTAATGTTAAGATTTTAATTCAAAATCTTACCATTAAAATTTATAATGAGCTTTGTTCGTAATCTTGATGTTAAGATTTTAATTCAAAATCTTACCGTTAAAATTTATACTGAACTTTGTTTTACTCAAAAAAGTTAAGTTTTACTATAATTTAACCCACTCTTTGTGAAAAATAATAATATGCTTCCTCTTTTTAATAGTGTTTTTGCAATTTGATAACACAAAGACATATAATAACTCATTTATATAGTGTAACTCCTATAAAATTCAATGTTGGATATTTTTTTATTAAACTTGTTTGTTTTGAACAATTTTTTAACATCACTAGAGAAAGGACACATCCAAATTTCACAATTAATACTTACAATAAATTAAATTGCATATTTATGAGTTTATAGGTATGTTTGACATGAAGCTGTTCAAAAAAGGTCATAAATGAGATTATCATTTCTCTCAAACATCATTTCCATGTAAAACCAAAAAAATGTGTTTTATTGGTTTCCTAATGTTGAAGTACTTAATAAGAAAAAACAAAAAAAATGTGTTTTATTGGTTTCATAATGTTGAAGTACCCAATAAAATAAAATAAAATAAAAAAATGTGTTTTATTGGTTTCATAATGTTGAAGTACAAGAAAAAACAAAAAAACGTTATGTGTGTGGATGTATATTTCTATAATAAGTGAGCTTACTTGTATTTTTTTATTATTTTCTAATGTCTTTTTTTTTTTTTGTTAATAATCCCAATCTATTTATATTGTCATTGGAAAATATAACAAAAACATTGTTGCTCACTTGGTACTAGGGAAACCAGACCAACAATAATGCAGTAAATTGTCTGAATTTTTACAAAAGATCTATCTCTTGAATCTAAAGGATTGAAATTAGCTACCCCTAGGAAATTGAATACAACAAAAAATTGTTTTGTGTAATTTCCTAGCTAGACCATTTTGAGGCTTAGCACAAAAAAATCGGCCTTCAAAGTAAACCAACTTACTAATAAAACAACTATTCATGAAAAATTCTAAGGAGGAAAAGGACCCCTTGCCTCATGCACCTGGGGATGAGGCTCTTCCACCGTCGAGAGGTCGATTCTAGACATTTTAGGAGGTTCATTTTATGGTCCAGAAGTTGAATCTACATCTGCAACTCGTCGAGTTGGAGCATAATTTCCTCTTTGTCATATTTTCGTTCAGCTAGATCTCTCCCCAGTAATAGTTTCATTTTCCAATATATTTCTATGGTCTTGAGATAGTGGGACTCATGAGAGCAGATTCCCCTAGTGTTTGGGACCAAGGAATGAACATTTGCATGAACCTCTTCATCTTTGATGAAGTGCCTAAGGACACGAACATCAACTTCAAGAAGGTTTATCTTGGAGTGAATTTGGGGAGGGGTGTTGCTGTCATATTACTTTGTTGAGTTCCCAGCTACTGGAGCAAGGTGGGAACTAGAGCGCCCTCTTTACTGACCAGAGGAGCCTCCTCGAGAGTGGCAAGAGTGATTATCTCTTTCCACAAAAGTCATGAACATGGGATTTGTAGGAGAATAGAAGGACGTTAGGAGGATAAGAGCACAAGATTTTAGGTGTGTATTATGTAGAGGTAAAGGAATGAGATTGGGTCAAGCCCGATGGGGATATGGAGTAAGGAAACTAGCCATTGCGAGGGTAATCATGTTGAGGAGAGAATTATTATGGAGGCAATGATGAAACCAATGAGGTTGATACACAGGACAATCTAGGCATGATCATGTCGACTAATAAGGATCTCCCGACGAGGAAGGACAATGCGCCCATTGAAGATTGGAGGTCAGGTGGTATGCGCAGGAGAGTCAATCAATAATAACATGGGCAGACTTGATACACGTGGGAGGAGGAAAACATATCGTGGTTGGAGGGGGGGCGCGTGTCGAATTGGATGGGGTGGGAGCCCTGAGGTCGATTGTTTCCGTACCACATGATACAGAGGATTATTTTTTAATGTTATGTAAATAAATCCACTCCCAAAAACTTCATACAACCTTAATCAATCATAAAACTTTGTAGTGTGAAATTCCTATCAAAATTATGACGAGAAAACTTATTCCAAGATATAACAATATGAATTATTGAGAAATTAACTAAGTCTAAAATATAAAGGTATAAATTAATTAATTATTATATTAATTAATGATATATTTATATATTAATTTATTATGTCACGATTAACTTTTCTTCTTTAGAATTTTTCTCTCGAGCATTATGTTTTTAATATAATTCAATGTTGTTATTGTACCTGCATTCTATTTTTAATATAATTCAATGTTGTTATTGTACCTACCACTTGGCTGTTGGAAGATAATGCTTCCATTAATGTTGTGTTCTAAGTTTAGAGTTGGTTTAAGATTTGTAGGAGGATGTTGAGATATTCTCTCAACATATCCCTCCAAGAGTGGAGTTAGTTGGATCTGAATCCAGCTATATATATCTATGTAATCTCTATGTCTTGTGTGCAATAATACAATCTGTGTTTGTGTGTAATCCGCTGCTCTTCTAAATTCTGTCATGGTATCAGAGCAGGCTCAGCCCTGACTCTCTCACGAGAGGGGCTGTGACCATGCAATCTAGACAATGCTAATCTCCTGTAAATAGATTAGCGTAGAGCGTGTGAGAGTGGATTGTTTTTATTTATATGTGAGCTGTTTGTTTGTTTTCTGCCTGTGTGGATTGATTTTTGCTGCCCGACTATTGAGGGGAGATGGTGGAGGAAGTTCCATGATCTGTACAATCAACGATCTACTGATTTCTCTTAAAGATAGAATCTGTAGGGATCGTGACTGTTGTAACTGGTAGAGCCGCCGGTTAGGGGCAGAACTGTTGTGCGAAAGGCGTGAAGATCAATTATTAACATGATAAATTGAATTGCCAGAAGATTTGCCGTTGGATATCATTTGGTTCGTTGATTGCTGGAAGAAGAGACGCCATCTGCAACAAAGAGACCCGTGCGTCATTTGGGTGAGAGAAGTTCCGATCACTATTAAGAAGAGAGGAATGGTCAATTTCGTTTTTCAAAGCTTAGAAATTGAAGGTTTTATTATTGGCTGCGATCTTCTTTGTTGAGAAGGACAGCGAGAGAGCCATTTATCATTCATCCTATCGGTATCATGCCTAACGACCAGGCCTTTCCTGCCATATTATCATGTGCCC
>ML804662.1:154290-185505 GCA_009831015.1 Picea engelmannii | reverse complement strand
TACTTCCCGACATCTTGTCGAAGGTTCGACCAATAGAAATACTTTTGCAGTACTTCCACGGTTTTCTCGACCCCAAAATTCCCTGCGACTCGACTGTAGTGTGCCTCCCAAATCATCTTGGCACGCTCACTTGAAGGAACACAAAGTTTTCCCAAGTGACAAAGTAGAGAATCCTGGAGGTGAAAATTGGGAACTTGCTTACCCTCCAAGAGTGTATTGTATGTGTGGCCAAATTCTGGATCACTTGTGTAGATAAGCAGCCAATCGGAAGTCTCGTGCCCACAAGAGTTGATCACAGTGGTTAGAACCACGATGGGTGGTCGACTGAGGCAGTCTGCAACATTATTGGTGCTGTCTTTTTTGTACTTAATGTTCAAATGAAACTGTTGCAAGTATGTGGACCACTTTTGATGGCGATCGTTCTCCAACTTCCCTTGTGTCTGTATGAACTGCAGGGGTCGGTGGTCTGTGTGGATGGTTGTTTCCTTTCCCAAAATGTAATTCTTCCATTGCCGACAAGCCTGCACAATGGAATACATTTATTTTTCATAAGTGGGATACTTTCGGACTGTGTTGGAAAGTGTCTCACTGTGATATGCCACTAGATTCCCATGTTGAGTAAGGACTGCCCCAATAGCATAGTCAGAGGCATCTGTCTCGATCTCAAATGGTTGTTGCAAGTCTGGTAGTATGAGCACTGGTGGAGAGAAGAGGCGATGTTTCAACTCCCTGAATGCCTTCTGTTGAGATTCAGACCAAAATAATTTTTCTTTAGCTCCTCCCTTGGTGACTTGACTCAAGGGGCAAGTGATATGAGAGAATCCCAACACAAACCTGCAGTAGAAATTGGCAAGACCTAAAAATCTACGGAGCTCTGTTAGGGTGGTTGGGGCTGGCCAATCTCGAATGACTTGAATCTTTGTTGGATCCACATGCACCCCCCGCTCATCAATAATGTATCCCAGATACTGAACCTGGGTTATGCCAAAAGTTCATTTCTCCAAATTGGCACACAACTTGTGTTGTCGCAGTGTTTGGAGGACCTATCAGATATGGTGGAGGTGCTCTTCCCAAGTCTAGCTGAAGATCAGAATGTCATCCAAGTACACCACTAAAAATGAGTTGGTGAATGGCCGCACGATGTCTTCCATTAGCCTCATGAAGGTTGCAGGGGCATTTGTCAACCCGAAAGGCATGACCAACCATTCGAAAAGGCCCTCCTTGGATTTGAATGTAGTCTTCCACACATGAGAAGGTTCGATTGGTACATGGTGATACCCAGACTTCAAGTCGATCTTGCTGAAATATTTTTCCCCCTTGAGTTGGTCCAGAAGGTCATCAATCTGTGGGATCAGGTACCTATTCCGAACAATGATCTTGTTCAGTGCCCGATAGTCAATGCAGAGTCTCCAAGTCCCATCCTTCTACTGCACCAATACGATCGGTCTCCCACAGGGCGATGAACTTGGTCGGATGTGACCTTTCTGCAACAACTCATGAATCTGCCTCTTGATTTCGTCATTCTCCAGGACAGAGCGCCGATAGATGGGTCCATTGGGCAGTGGTGCACCTGGGGTAAGATCGATGGGGTGCTTGACCTGGCAGTGTAGAGGCACCCCTGCGGGGGAGGTGAAGATGTCCTCGTACTCCTCCACGACCTTATCCATCTGTTGTTTTCATGTAGTGGGGCCTTGTGTGGAGGTCATGGCCACAGTCTTCCTCTTTCCCTGAGGGAGGATCATCAGGAAAACAAATTTCCTGGTTTGGGAAATGAGCTTACTGCATTGTTTTGTAGTAACCAAAGAGATGGTCATAGGTGGTGCTATCTCCGATATCCTGTACATCTTATTGCCCAAAGTGATAATAACAACACGAGGCCTAGACTCATACACAACATTTCGCTTCCACAANATCCATGAAGGGCTTGATGTTGTAGGGAAGGCGACATTGTCGACTGACGCGGAGGTCCCATCCTTGGTGCAACCACCCGATGGTGTATGGTTGTGGGTGTGCTATGGTCGGCAAGCCCAAATGCTTCACGACCTCTATCGATATGAGTTTCTTCTGGCTCCCGCTGTCGACAATGAACTGCAACGGGGAACCCTTTACCCACATCTTGGAATGGAAGAGACGCTCTGCCTCCTCTGGATCTTCTGGTTCCTCCTTCTGGATCTTCGTGGTGGCTACGGTGGCGTTGGGCTTTGCATCGATAATCTGCTTCCCCCTGTCATTCCCCTTTTCAGGTTCTGATTCATATTCGGAGCATGCATCTGATTCAGAAGCCTTCAACTCGGCTACCAGTGACTGCTTGGCCCGACACTCACTTGTGTTGTGAGTGGATCTCTTATGGAACTCACACCACTTCCCCGTTTCCTTTTTTGGCTTCGTGGTGTTTTTCTTTGCTTGTGGCTTTGGCGGGTTTTCTTGGGCTGCCCCGAATTGGCTTGGTCCTTTGTTTTGTGGTTTCGGAGTACCTTTCCCATGCTTTTGATTTAAAGAACCCAAAGTCTCGCTTCTTCTGTTTGAACTTCTTCTCAATCTTGGCAGCATATCGGTATGCCACACCAAGTGAGGAAATGTCGAGGAACTCCATTTCCTCCTTAATGTATCTATGCAGAAAACTGTGGTACTTTAACACCAAATGTTTCTCTGAATATTTGATACCCAACTTTGTGTGTAGGGTATGAAACAGATTCGTCATCTCATGCACATCTTGGTCCCTTTGCTACCGCAATGTAGTCCATTGTATGTATTTGTCCTCATAGGTCCCCATGGGATAACATTGTTCCTTGATGATGTCTCGGAAAGAATTCCAAGTGGGTACGGCCAAGAAAAAAGAGGGTTCTCCCTCGCCCTCTTACTCCAAGTAGGTTTCCCACCAGTCCTTGACATGGGGGGCAGCTTTCAGGAGTGCGAAAATAATCTTTTCTCGATCGGAAAAGTCATGAACCGAGAAATATATTTCTAACAGATTCAACCATCTATATACGGCATCTACATATATTTGGCCGTCAAATATGGGAATTTCAAAGTTTACTTGTACCTTAAAAGGAGTGGCACCTCCAGAGTGGCTTCTGGATGTCGATGCACCGCTAGTCGGAATCCGTTGAAGAATCTGGGCAAAGTTTTCCATCATCGCATTCCTTTGTTTCTCAAGGGCCTCCTCGAGCAACATTTTGATAGGATATCCTACTCCCTCATATTTCTTTTCTTCCCCCATGGGCGGTCGTCGGGGTTTGCGAGGCTGATCTTTCAAAGGTTCAACCAGATCGAGCCCCAACTCCTTATACCACGATCTCATTGGGGACATCCAAAGAAGGATTGAAAATGAGCAGACCGCTCTGATACCACTGATCCAGATTTATGTAGGAACACAATGAAATACAAAAATACACATAAACGCAGAGATGCAGCAGACATAAGACTTCATTTCATTAATAACAAATGACTGAAATATGCTTACAGACAGAATGGAAATAAACTAGCTAGGGCGCTGGTAGCTTATCTCTGAGAAGAGATGTGGCTGCTACTCGCATCCTTCAGAAGATGATTACAATGAGGCTCTAGAGGCATTTTTACAATAGAATATAATGACAAAATTCATAGACATCCAAAAACCTAACCCTAGGAGATGAAGTGCCAAAAGTCATGTGGGCCCCGTTTGGGTAAGTTAGTACATCAACTTCCCGGGGTCGTAACTTTTGCATACGATCTCTGTTTTAAGCGTGTGATAGCTCGTTGGAAAGGTATCGTCAAGAAGATTCATTTTGGGGGTTCAATTATTCATTTGGATATCATTGAGAACCTCTATCTCAAAAAACCTTCATTTAGGCCCTCAAAATGGCCCCAAAAGTTAAAACCTGCTAAAAATAGTAAATTGCCAAAATTGCCAGAAAATTGTTTTGAGCCAGTCAGAAAAGGTGGATGGCCACCGATATTCACCTGGATCAGCCAATGGGACATAGGGAGAGGCTTCCAACCAGATTGGGTCTCAAAATTTCCATTTATTGATCCATTACCTCCAAAAAATGAGAAAGAGAAACCACAAGTTATATGCAATATATGTAGTTGGAAACTTGGCATGCCAACGAAATTTCAAATGAAGTTAGATAAAATTGAGAAGCATGTAGGAAAGGTGTATGAAAAGAAAATTATAGATGGCGAGGAGAAATCTATTGTCAGATGGAAATCTTTCGAGGAATGTCGACATGTCAAATATGCTGATGAATATAGTGAATATTTAATAAGCAAGAAAAAACTCGAGGCATGTGGAGGAACCATCACATCTCTATTTGAAAAGACGATGGAAATAAATTTGTTATCCAAGACAATACAATTAAGCACTGTATTTCACATCTTATCTAAGGGGCGTCCTATGATAGATTATCCATATTACATGAAATATCTATCTTTTCTTCAAATGCCAAAATTTCCATCTTCTCATTGGTCTTTAACAAGTGGTTGGGAATGGGAAAAATATCTAGCTCAAGTAGAAAAGGATGGTATGAAAGAGAAGATTTCAAGTGCTAGGTTTGTGTCATTGTCTTTGGATGAGGTTACATCTATTGATAACACTTCATGGATTTGCATGAGTATTTATATGGTTAATGACCATATTAGGCATTCATATCTACTTGGGGTTCATAAAATGATGGAGAATTATACAACTGAAAATATTTATGAACTTGTTAATAATAGTTTGAAGGAAAGTGGTGGTATGGATCCTTTAATGATCGCAAAAAAGTTGGTATGTGTTGGAGCAGATGGAGCATCAGTAATGCAAGCACAAAGGAATGGCCTTTGTGTTAGACTACAACTATCAGCTTCACCGTATATGTTGAGTATTCATTGTATGGCTCATAGGATGAATCTTCCATTTAAAATAGTAAGCAAGTTTCCATCGGTTTCAAAAGTTGAAGATCTTGTACGAGAGGCTTATGCATATTTTTCTCGTAGTCCCAAATGATTTTTAGAGGTTCAAAAATTTGTTGACAGTGTTACAAATGGAAACAAGCTATTAAAGGATGTTGATACAAGATGGATCTCATTGAATGGACTAGCTCAAATATTATTTAGTGATTACCAGTCCTTGGTAGGGGTGATGTATGAACATCACTTCAGTGTAGATAAAGCTCAATATCTTCTCTTTCGACTAACTGACATAGAGACATTATTAATATTGGTTGGAATTCTTCCTATGCTAGATGAAATGGATGTCCTCGTGAAAATGTCTCAAAGTGGCACAATGTATATTGCAGAATACACAAATGCAAGAAAATTTGCATGCCTTTCATTGGATAATTTGTATACGGTGCCAGAGTCTTTCGCAAGTCCACAGTTTACAAATTGGACTATGATCATTGATATAGAAAATACTGAAAATTATTTGAAGTTTGATGAAAAAGGGATACTATGTATGGAAGTGCATGGGTATATGGTTCCTTTTCATTATATTGATAAGACAAGATGAACCACCAAAGAGTTCCCTATGTCAAGAGACCTATTCGACAATGTTGTCATTTCAGTGAGACGCAACTTGATAGAAATTGCAAAGTCATTGTCATCAGAGATAAGAGAACGATTCCCTCGAGATGAATTGTTGGAGGCCATGTCTATGGTGTACCTTGAATATTGGAACAATTTAAAATGTCAACCTACTTTAAAATGTGACTTTGTGGCAAAATTAAATAATTTAGTGGACCACTTTTGCAAGAAGGTCGAGATACATGGAGAACAAGTTGAAGGTATTTTGGATCAATCAAAATTGTTTCAATAGGCCACACACTTCGCTGAAACAATGTGGAATCAATTTCACACTTTGGAGAATCCTCTAGAATATGGTGCAATAACAAGATTATGGACTATTTTAGGTGTTAGACAATACTTATAGGAAAACATATCCGAATATTTCAAATTAGCGGATTTGTGTCAAACCATGATTTTGGGATCAGTGGAGGATGAGAGAATGTTTAATGCACTATCATTTTTGAAGTCAAAGATGAGGAACAATCTTGATAAACATATGGATATATGTTTAAGATTATATGTAACAAAGTATGACATTTCCAATTTTCCATATGAAAGAGCACTATCTCTTTGGCGATCACATTGTGATAGAAGGGGAGAAAACAATATAACAAGTTTCTCTAATGAACTTGATACGGAACATAATTCTTTGGAGGCTCATAATGATAATCCATCTGGAGAGGGTGTTGTTCAGAGTGAAGAAAATGAGCACCAAGATGAGAACTAGGAAATTGATATACCACAACATTTGATCTAATCCAGTATATATGAGGGTCTAGGGAACACTTATTTCGATATATGTGTTCCATTGGTGGTGCCAGAAATAGTGAATGGAATAGCACAAATGATCTGATTCTTGTGATACGTTCTTCCTCTATTTTTGGAGTAGGTTGGAAATTCTTTATCATAACAAGATTACTATATGCCAATTTGAGGATGCATTTAAGGTAAAAATAGGTTCTATAATTTATATTTTTTGTTTTTCATTGTAACTTTGGAGCCACATTTTCTTGATGCAAGTTATTTTAAGATTGATTTTTTGATATTTAACTATTACATTGTCTCTTTCTTGTATGTGACAGGAAATGAAGTTGGAATTTTATGAAGACAGGACCTATCTCTTCACATAGATAGTGTCCTATTATTAAAGGACCTCTTGTTTAATTGAACTATGCAATTTTGGTTGACTTTACTATAACAGACATGGTCAAATGTAGTGTGAAGTCCATTTCTAGATTGAAACACTTGTTGTTTAATTGGCCAATGTAACAGATGTAGTGAAATTTTGTGTGAAAGGCCATTTGTAGAGTGAAACATCTATTGTCAATTTTGGTGACTTTGTTATAGCAGACGTAGTGAACTATAGTGGACATGGTGAAATGTTGTGTGAAAAATTCTAGTGTCAATTTTGGTCGATTTTACTACAACAGATGCAGTGAAGTGTTTTGTGAAGTCCATTTGTAGATTGAAAAACTTGTTGTTTGATTGGATTATGTAGTAGATGTGGTGAAAGGCATTGTGAAGTCCATTTGTAGATTGAAACACATTTTTTAAATGGGGCCTATGCAATTGTTTAATTGGCCTATGCAAAATGCTCTTTGTCAAATTTGGTTAACTTTATTGTAGCAGACATGGTGAAATGTTATGTGAAGTCCATTTGTAGATTGAAACACTTGTTGTTTAATTGGCCCATGTAGAAGATGTGGTGAAATGTTGTGATAAGTCCATTTGTAGATGGAAGCACCTTTTGTTTAATTAGCCTATGAAAACTATTATTTGTCGAACTATAACAGATGTACTGAAATGTTGGTTGACTTTATTGTAGTAGATGTAGGGAATGTTGATATTGGGTGAAATGTTGGTTGACTTTATTGTAGTAGATGTAGTGAATGTTGATGTTGGTTGACTTTATTGTAGGAGATGTAGTGAATGTTGACAATGTTGTGAACTCCATTTGTAGATTGAAACACATTTTTCAATTGGCCTATACAAAATGCTCTTTGTCAATTTTGGTCGCTTTACTGTAGTAGATGTGGTGAAATGTTGTGTGAAGTCCATTTCTTTACCCAACACCACTCAGAAATATTTTACAAGATTTTATAATTCAGTGAAAGATTCACCAATATTTTACAAGATTTTATAATTCAGTGAAATATTCGCCAATATTTTACAAGATTATATAATTGACTAAAATATTTGCCAAAAAATTATATATACATTTTATATTATTGATAAAATAGCCTTCAATTTTTCCTATGTATCATGGGGATTTGCCCATTTATTATACATATAAATTTAGGAGGGGTTCTTAAAATCACCCCTGAATACAATACAAAAACAAATATATCTAAGTGGCTCCTTGAGCTCTTCTTCATCCTACCTGCAACCTACCCTATCAGTTTCTAGCGGTTACCTACTTTGTGCCATTACAATAACTATCAGTTATTACCCGATAAGGGCTTCCACTCTCTATGTAAAACTCCTTACAGTAGTAAAAGACTTTAAAAACAAGATATATTTAAAAATGTTGTTTCCAAAATATCTGAACAACTCGTTATGTTTCCGAGTTAAATGTCGATTTGAAATTATGTCATATCCCTGCCTCCAGTATTGCTTCTTTTAATTTGAAGGTAATGCTCTTGCATCATACTCCCGTGGATAAAATATTCATGGGCTCCTATCCCTGAGCTCATGTATTGTTTTTATATTCTTCAAAATATTAGGTTTAGTGACCCAACTTGAATTGTCCACTAGATTATCTTTCCACTTCACTAAGTATTCAGGATATGTCTTCCTCTTGGTCGTCTTTCGACCCCTTTGTTCTATGATTCTCTCCATATGAGGTTTTTCTGCTTTGGGATTTGTTCTTCCCACTGAACTTATTTCTGATCATTTGATTCTCTTGCATCATCTCTCATGTAAGGATACACGTCTTCAACATTGAATATCGGTGATATCCCAACATTGTCCGTTAAACCAATTTCATAAGGATTGGTTGCAAATTTTCTGAGAATCATTTATGGTCCTATCTTCTTCATCTTCAACATGTTATGTGTTCCCCTCAGAAACCTTTCTTTTCTCAAATGAGCTAAATCTTCATCTCCTACCTTGAATTGAAATCCTCTCCTCTTATGATCAACTCTATTCTTATATTTTAGGTTGGTGTCCTGTAGATTCTCTATGACTATGTCATGGAGTTTATGCATTTCTATTGTAAAATATTCTACTCCATCACTTCTGAATTCATCTTGATTTAGATCTCTCAACTCTGAAATCCCTCTTTGTTGTATACCATACACAATTTCGAATGGACTTTTTCTAGTGCTCCAATTCATTGAATTGTTAAATGAAAATTCTTCTTGTGCCATAATCCAATGCCACTGACGGTCTTGTTTAGTGACTAAACTTATTAACAAGTTTTCTATACTCATGTTTACTAATTCAGTCTGTCCATCTGTCTAAGGGTGATATGTTGAACTAAAGGAAAATGGTGTCCCTATCCTCTTCCATAGAGTTCTTCAAAAGTTTACTACAAATTTTGTGTCTCTCTCTAAGACTATGCTCCTAGTCAATCCATATAGTCTCACCATTTCTCTGGAAAAAAATTGTCTATGTGTGTAGCATCATTTGTTTTTCGGCATGGTATGAAATGTGCCACTTTTGAAAATCCGTCCACCAAAAAAAATATAGAATCACTCCCTTTCTAGGTTCTAGGAAATCCCAATAAATAATCCATATTGATTGAATCTCGTGGCCTTTCTAGAATTGGTAATGGCTGATACAAACTAGTGTTCTGTTATATTCTGTTTGCATACTGGAAAATTCTGCATTTGTTCACAAACTTTTTCACCTCTGTCATCATGCACAACCAATAGTATGAGTTTATCAATTGTACATGTGTCTTATCATGACAAAAATTTCCAGCTAAACCTCAACTATGTATCTCTTTCAGTAGGCTATCTCTCATTGAGCATATTGGTATGCATAGTTGGCTCCCTTTGAACAATAATCCATCCTAGATCAAATATTTTGTCCATGGGATTCTATATCCCAACAAAGGATTCTTACATGACTCATAACCTTCCTTAAAATATGGATTTTCTCGATACATTTCCTCGAGGTTTTCAAACCCTAAGGTCTCCACTTGGAATTCTTGTACAATTAAACTCATCCTGCTCAAAGAATCTGCAACTTTGGTAGCAGTTCCAACAATATGTTTAATAACAAAAGTAGAATTTTTCATAAATTCTACCCATTTAGCATGTCTCCGATTCAACTTTTCTTGCCTAGTAATAAACTGGAAAGATTGAATATCATTGTAAACGAGAAATTATTTAGGAATTAGATAGTGCCTCTACTTCTTTAAATATTGAATCACAACATAAAAAAAAAATTCATATGTGGAATACTTCTTCTTGGTGCCATTCATATTCTCACCGAAATAAGCAAATCACTTATTATCCTGATTCAAGACTGCTCCAATAGCTACTCCACTTGCATCACATCTCGCTTGAAATGTTTTTCCAAAATCTGGTAAAACCAGAATTGGTTGTTCTATGATCTTCTCTTTCAACACTTTGAAACATTTTTTAGCTTCCTCTATCCATTTAAAAGACTTGTGTTTCTTCTTCAGAGTGTCCATCATGGGTGTACATATACCACTGGAATTTCTGATCAAATTTCTATAAAAACTTGCTAAACCATGGAAACTTCTTAGCTCAAATATGCTTCCTCAAGATGGCCATTCTTTGATCGCTCTCACCATTTCTTTATCCATATTCAATTCATTTGAAGAGATCAGAAAACCCAAGTATTTGATTTATGTCTTCATAAAAGAGATTTTCTATAGATTTATCGGTACTTTTTCTTGTTGCAACCTTCTCATCACTAATGTCAAATGTTTTAAGTGTTCTCCCTCTGTCCTACTAAATATTAGTATGTCATCCAGATACACTATGAAAAATTTTCCTCCCATCATGAATAACTTTTCTGTCACACTACCATGGTCTCCCCAATAAAATATGATAGACATCCATAGGAATTACATCACATAACATTTCATCCCTATAACCTCCTATAATTTAAATTCAAATTGGCATTGTTGAATTACCATTACTTGATGTCCTTTATGAAAACATGATACCTTGGATGGGTTTAGATGTGAAATTGTATTTAGCTACGGTTTCTCCACCATATCTGTGGATACTAGATTGTCAGTGCTCCCACTATCTATGATCACCTTACAAACTTTGTCTTTCATCTGTCAAGCAGTTTTGAATAGACTTGTCTGTTGAACTGGTTACTCTACCTCCTTCTCTAGTTTAAGAAGAACATTCCTCATCATGAGGTTCTTTCCTCTTTCTGTTGCTTATGCTTCCACATGCTTCTGTTCTTTATAAATGTGTGTTTCTCCTCCTCTAGTGTCTTTCTTCTTCTATGGGAATTCCCAAGACATGTGCCCTGTCTTTCCACATGCATAACATCTAATTTCACCTCCTCTGGCTCTTCCTCTTCCTCTAGGAAAATAACTTCTTCCTCCATATTTTCCTTCCTTAGAACTTCCACCTTTATTAGGGTGAGTATGCTTCTTTCTAGCTTCATGCTTTGGTTTCTAGAACTTCTCTCTGCTCATTCCCTTACCTCTACTTAAATTTCCGCCTTTGTTTCATTGGCTTTGTTTTTTGGCCAATTTATCTCCGGCTTTCAAGTTTGCCTGATAAGAATCCTCGAATTTACCAATAGACATCATAGTTATCTCCTCTTGTATTTCATATCTCAATCCATTGATATACCTGGTTGTTTTTTCATCATCATTCTCTTTCTATCCACCCCTGATGTTCAGTCTGTAAAATTCCTCAGTGCATTCCTTCACTTATAAAATTTTATGTCTCATGTTCTGTAATCTCCTGAATAGATTGATTTTATAGTCCTTTGGGATAAATTTTTCTTTTATCTCGGCTACCATCCTATCCTAGATTTTAATTTTTTGCGTTCCCTTGCATCTGCGATCGACTTGCAATTTGTCCCACCATAGTGCAATGTGACCTTTCAGTCTTTTCATTGCATGCTTCACCATATTCTCTTGTTCGATATATTCATAATCGAAGTACTTTTCCATAGAACGTACCTAATATAACAATTATTCAACTTCTAAATTGCCTTCATACATTGGTACCTCTATTTTTTCTCTGGTTCCTATTCTTGAAATAAACTTCAGGAAGTGGTCTTTTGCAACATCCTCAGCTACAACTTTTTCGAGCTCTATCTCTTTTCTTTCAGCTTCACTGATATCTCAAGTGTTTGGTGCTCTCCTCTGCGTTGTTTCCATGGCATCCAATCCCATTCTAAGTTTCCTCATTTCTTCTTCCATTTATGGATTCACTTTGTTCTTTGGGTGGCATGATTCCACTGCCTCGCCTTCTGATGTCTATAAACATAATAAACTCTTGATACCACTTATGATATCAATTTATCTCCTTTCTCCTTTGTTTATTGTCTGCAAAAAAAATCAATAGATTTGATACTATCTGATGCAGGCCCCCTACTCTCCCTCGGGCTACACTACCTCCCAGTGAATGATCTTCAATTCTCCGAGACAAATCGTCTCTCTGAAACATTGGTGGTCTAACTTTGTTATTAAAAACACGCCCTTTAGACCTTTTGGTGAAGGTTCTATGACACTTGCAATATCTCCCTTCACGTTGTTGAACTATCAAGTTTCAGGCTCTAGCTCATTTTCCATTAATCCTTTCCTGGATGTGACCTCAGGCTATGACTGTTGATATTATTGTAGTTGCGGGAGGTATTTACCTCCATGTGTAAACCTGAAAAGGATAGAATACTATGGGAAGAAAGAAGAAACCCTAATGAGTTGGATAATAACTCTAGAAGACTTGTTGGCTTAAGAGGATAATTTATATTAGGTTATTAGCCTCCAAGAGAAGAAGTAAGACATAAATAATAATATATACTAAACAAATAGATAACTAGAATGAGAAGTCATCCCAGACAATTATCCAAAATTAGTATAAATATAGGAGGTCAGTTCTCATTCTGGAAGGTAGCCTTAGAATTGCAGTGCCCAGTCTTGTGTGCAGGTTTGAGGAGAGATTCCACTGTAGCTACTGCAGCTAGCAGATCATGTTTTTCTTGGACTATCTCTTGGATAGGGTTTCGAATATCTGATCATCTCTTGTTGGTGTGCTATCCTTGGGGAAATATGCTCTACCCTTTGCTTGGCTATCTAGCCTAGGGTTTTCTTTCAAAATGATTCTCTATCAAGGTTAAGGTGCTCGGAGGGTGGATTCAGCCTATGGTTAGGTGACAAGGGTATTGTCAATGGTAAAACGAGAACATATTTCATATTCTAATAGGTTATGAGCCTATTCCTCCTTCATTCATTTTAAATGCTGGAAGGAAACATAGCCACTGGGATATTGAGCTCGGTGAGGAACTGTCGCTAGGGTTACTAGAAAAAGTAGCTTCCAAAACACTTTCGTTAGGGTTCCTAGCAGGAGCATTTCCCGAAACTATAATCTTCTTATTGAGGCACCTTAAGTGAATGGATTTGCCTAATCTCTAGATAGATTAGTGCACTCTATCCTAGCACATCTCCTAATACTCTCAACAAGACAAGACACGAATTTTGAGTTTGTGGTCAAATCTAGGGTTTGACCAAGTGAAATAAACCATGACGTATTCTATGAAGTTAGAGAACACGTCATATGGATCCTCTAACTTCATAGCATGGAAGACAAGGATTGACCTCATCCTTGCCAAGAATAAAGTGTTGGATATCGTGAAAGGAAAGATCGAGAAGCCAGAGTTTGAAGAAGGAAAAGAGAAGGAACCACAAAATGTTGCATCTATGGAGAAGTTCAAAGACAATGATATCAATTTTGTGAGTATCATAGTGGAATATATAAAATACCACTTGATACTCTACATCTCCCATCTTGACTCATCGAAGAAGGTGTATGATGCCTTAACAAATCTCTTCTCAGTTAGAAACATTAGACAAGTAATCAGTTTGAAGAATGAGCTCAGTGACATGAAGATGAATGATGACGACAACATAACATCATACTTTGTGAGAATCTCTCAATTAAGAGATAAACTACAAGCTATTCAAGAGATCATCTTAGAGAAGGAGTTGGTAAACATAGTACTCAATGGTCTTCCCAAGACGTGGGATGCATTTTCCGCAAGCATGAAAATAAGAAAGGAGTATCTGACATTTGAAGAACTTTGGACTTACTGTGCTCAAGAAGAATCAAGGATCGGTGGAAAAGAGAAACCCGGAAAGAAGTATGATGATCAAGCCTTCACAACAATATTCAAGAACTTTAGGGAAAAAAGGAAGTTTGGTTCAAGGAATAACCCAAATCAAGAGAAAGACATTTCGGAAGTACAATGCTTCAACTGTCAAGAGTATGGTCAATACAAGAATCATTGTCCCAAGCTAAAAGAAAAGGAAGGAGAAACATGAAGCATCAATTTACAAAGAAAAGCAACCTACAAACAAGACTAAGAAGGATGGAAGAGACTTATTCTTCTAAAGGTAACACAACTCTTCTTATTTCTTGTACATATCTTATTTGCATCATCTTGGTACATATCTTGTATATCTATCTCTTGGAAGATAATGTGTTCCAAGAAGAACTATACCTATGGAAGAAAAACAAGATAAGAATGGATATCATTAGATAATACACATGAAAGGATGAAATACAAATCATGTGGAAGCTATTGCAAGATAATATGAATCAATCATGAAATACTTAGAAGAAGCAAAGACAGAAAGAAGTCAACAATTGAGAGGAAATTGGAAAATGACTTATGACATTTTGTAGAAGACAACAAGATGGAAGCATGGACTCTATTAGACAAGAGAGTCAATTATATATTATAGAAGACAATAAGGATGTAGATGGAAGTGTGGACATTGTTATATGGAGGGCGTTGATTATATGCATCCATACATGAAGCAAGGATTAGGAGGGAGCTAATCCTATGATCCATTGAAGATGATGAAGTATATATCCATGATAGAAGCCATGAAAGACAATATGTATTCTTCAAAGAGAAGCCTTAAAGTATCCTTGGTTGTCCATCCACATCCATGATCCTATGATGGAATATTTAGGGCATGGAATCTATAAGAAACTCCACGGACCCGAGAACTAAAGAAACACATGAAGATTCCAAGAAAGAAAGAGAAGCCGGAACAACCAGTCATTGTATCAAGAATCACAAGATTGTCAGCTTGATATAAACTAAAAAAATCAATCAAGTAGAGGAACTGAAATTCATGATGAAGAACAATGTATGGAAGACTTATAAATGAAAGCATTGCAAGATACAAAACTAGAGGTTCTCCCATATGGAGCGAGAAGACTATGATGATTACTTGTTCCAGTAAACCAGAATTATCTCTACATAATTCATTATATCATCTGCAACAACCATGAGTTGGAGTTCTACATCAAATGAATGCAAAGAATGTTCTCCAGAGAAATTAAATAAAGAGTGCATGAAGATAAATCTCAAGACTTTGAGGCATACCAGAAAGAGACCCTTGTATGCAGATAGAAGAAGATAACTTGGTGGAGAACCTCCAGTGCACAGGAAAAGCGTGGTGAAGATTTCCTATAACATCAAGATGATTACTCAACATATCAATTCTTATGATGATAGAAGAAGTGCCACATGGATATGTTCCAGTTTTCCAATAATGATATACTCTATTGTTGAGAGCTACATGAAGCCTTCACAGAAAAATCAGTGTTCCAGATTAAAGTACATTTAAAAACAAGAATTACATTATCTGTGATGAAGTCTAGAAAGGATATAGTGGTTCTCCAATACATATCTCCATAAATGAGCAGATAACTAGACATTTTGGTAAATCTTCTATCCAAGATGAAAGAGTTTGCGTACTCAAGCTGGAAATCGTGGAGACGACTTCCCTATTGAAAAAAGACGAGATGACTCCTAGGTTGGGAGGGAGCACTGAAAACATTATTGAGGAAATTCATTTTCAAGAATGAAAAATAGTTCATCTTGGACAGATGCTTTCCTGTTCGGAAAGTGGATTGAGATTTCTAATGGACAAAGATTTCCCATTGTGGTTAACATGGGAAATGGTATGGATTGTTGATGTATCATAGACATCGACTTCCCATTGTGGTTAACATGGGGAGTGGTCTAGGGCAGTCTCTCTTCTTTAGGGTTACTCAAGAAGACTGGCCCGCCTTGCCGGACAACGATTTCTCATTGTGGTTAACATGAGGAATGGTTTGTTTTGGAGGTTGATACACGACATTATTTTCCTCTGGTGGTTAACAGAGGAAATGGTCCAGACAATCATTCCTTAGGGTTTATACATTCTCTCGAGGGTGCACTTTGATTAGTGTAGGAGGAATGGCCCAGGGTGGGAATGGTCTAGACTCAACAATTGGGGACATGCATTCCTTAAGGTTTATACATTCTCTTGAGGGTTCACATTGATTAGTGTAGGAAGAATGGCCCAGGGTGGGGAATGGTCCAGGTTCATAAGACATGACAATTATTCTTCCTTGCTTGAGAAGAATAGTCCAGATATCTCATTTTTCTACTCTGAGGGAAAATATTCTTTCATATCACAGAGATGTGAGTGAAAGATTGGCCTAGATGAATCAGTTTATATCATAACATTGTTTATGTGTAGGTTGCTATCAAATGATTGTTATGAAGACTATATGATAGTAGATGTATACTACTGTGGTGGATATGTTCCAATGTTTGTGGCTATACATTGCTGATCAAGTACTTGTTTGTTACTTGGTGTGGTAGTGTACCACTCTACTTTAGTTATGTACTACTATGGATAAACACAGTTGTGTTCTCTTTTGTTTTGAATTCTTGGAAGACTATCAACAGTTTATTGGAGATAATCATCAGCCAGATGAATGATGAAAAGAGATTTTCGAGATGAAAAATGGTTCAGAGAATTTACTCTTCTAGATTAGAAGAATGGCTCTTGTATCACTCTGTGGAGTGAGCATCATGTCTGATTACTTAGATAGAGTATGGTTTCGCGAGATGATGTAGTTGATGACACTGATCATGATGATGGTGCTCATGATCCAGTCTATATAACTATGTTGATGCTACTAGGTGAATGGTATGTTTTGTGCTCAAGACAATTACCTGTAATACATCCCTAGCTAGGAGGGAGTATTGATATTATGGTAGCTATGGGAGGTATTTACCTCCACGTGTAAACCTGACAAGGATAGAATACTTCGGGAAGCAAGAAGATACCCTAATGACTTGGCTAATAACTCTAGAAGACTTGTCGGCCCAAGAAGATAATTTATATTAGGTTATTAGCCTCCAAGAGAAGAAGTCAACCAGAAATAATAATATATATTGAACAAACAGTTACCCAGAATGAGAAGTAGACCCAGGTAGTTAGCCAAAATTAGTATAAATACAGAAGGCCAATTCTCATTCTAGAAGGCAGTCTTAGAATTGCAGTGCCTAGTATTGTGTGCACTGCAGTGCCCAGTCTTGTGCACAGGTTTGAGGAGAGCTACCATTGGAGATGCTGCAGCTAGCAGATCATGTTTGGCTTGGACTATCTCTTGGCTAGGGTTTGGACTATCTGATCAACTCTTGTTGGTGCGCTATCCTTGGGGAAAGGTGTGCTACTCGTTTTTTGGATATCTAGCCTAGGGTTTGCTTCCAGAATGATTCTCTATCAAGGTTAAGGTGCTTGGAGGGTGGCTTGGGCCTATGGTTGGGTGACAAGGGTATTGCCAATGGTAAAACGAGAACACCTTTCATATTCTAACAATGACCTCATGTAAGCACATGATTGTGGGCATGACTAAGAGTGGTGTGAGACCACACTGCCTTTCTCCCCACAATTCACTACCAATCTCCGCGTGTCCCTTTGGAAATACTCTGATTTCGATTATCTCCTACTATGATATTGTTAAAGTTCGAGTGCTTTCTTTCTCTACAATTAGGCATTACTGTTGATCTTGGGATCTTGGTCTATGCCTCTTGACTGATGGCTGAGACCTCCCTCTTTTCCTTCCTTCTCTCCGGAGCACGTCTTCCCAGATTTCCATGATCTATTGATGTGTGTCCCTTTCAAATAAACGGTCATGGTTTTCTTCAGCAATTCAGGCTTTGGGAATTTCAAATCCTACCGTCACTTTCTCCCAGAATATTTTCACCTGGAATTCAAGATCTGTCGATGCGTGTGTCCCATATATCAATGACTTTGATTAGTTTCAATTCTTGGTGTTTTGGGATTTTCAAACCCTTCGAACTTGCTACCTCTGAAAGTACTTCCACCCGAAGTCGACAATTTATCGAGACATGTCGCCTACATATCGATGGTTGTGCTTCAATTCGTGTCTTTGGGATTCCGAAGTTTCAAATATTGCACACTCGCTTTCACCCAAAGAAAAAAGATTTCTTCCATGTGTCCTTCTGAATGTGATGACTATGATTCACTTCGGGTCTTCATCTAGAGTCCATGGATTTTTGTCGCATGTTCTTTTGAATAGGACGGCTATGATTCACTTGAACTACTATTCGGGCTTCGGGAGTTTCAACTCCTAAACACTCGCCTCCTCCTGTAGTGTTTTCACCCGAAGTTGATGATTTGTCGATGTGTCCCTTCCACAGATCAACTTGACTGGCTTCATCTCTTCAACGATTTCACTTCCTCCTTGTCTACGAAATCTCTGAGGTTCTTCCGCTCCGAAGTTGTAGATATTATGTCACCTGTTCCTCTTGATGATGAATGGTCCCTACTCACTTCGGGACTTTGGCAGTCCACTCTCTTGTATGCACCAAGAGACTTACAAATCGCGCACTTTGCCTAAATCCAACGATCGGGAATGATCCTGCTCCCCCATGGACAGATCTTGACCGATAACTCATGAAATATTTATCAACAAAATGATATTTATTATTGAAAGCTCCGGAATGATCCTGCTCCCTCATGGACAGATCTTGACCGATAACTCATGAAATATTTATCAACAAAATGATCTTTATTATTGAAAGCTCCACACATATTCTTGGAGCTTTCGGACCCCTGAGTTAAACTCTAACTAGTCAAGATGGTTTCTTCACTCACACTAGAATATCCAAGCACAAAGAAAAATTAGCAAAGAAGAGACATGCTTGAACAATGATTAATAAGTCTTCAAGGAAGAGACATGCTTGAGCAATGATTAATAAGTCTTCAAGGTATTCATCTGCACATGAGAAAAAATAGCCAGCCATGAGTAGACAAATTGTAGCAAACTCAAACAAATGCACAAGTTACCTCAAAGAAGCCATCGACTTCCATTGCTAAGTCCTTCTTGATATTCTGCGAAGCACCCATGCTATCCACAGCCAATCAAATCCAAAGACAAATCTATAATGATGAATGATGAAAAGAATAATAAATTACTCTCTCATGCTCCTAGGATACCGCTCATGATTTCCTCCTCTTTGATTTAGTTAAATGAAATGAAGTGCCAACGAACTAAAACTGCTCCCATTTAATTAATTTTCCAAAATTGGCTTGGAAAATTTATTTATCAATCTCTTATAGATGTTAGTTTTCTCTGCTAAACTTGTAGCTCTGGTGATTTATTCTATAACAATTATTTGGTAAAATAATAAATAACTTATCTGCTAGCAACCTGATTTCTCAATCAGTTGATATGAATTTGCTGAGCACAGTAAGTCTCTGTTCCTGTTATATTTGATAAATGTGAAAGATCCTTCGTGAAAGCCAGCGAGAGTCTTCTCTTGCTAATTCTACAAGATATCACCATGTAAAGATTTACATGCAAGGGCCTGACCGAGTACCACTGACAGATTACCCATATTTCCCTTTGGAATGGTCCCTAAACTAAATCCCTTGCCAACCATTTGAGCCTTCCACTATAACCATACCAAACGGTCGACCCATCACCAACTATAAAAATGCATTTAAAATCCTGTCGCAATATCTTTTGTGAGGGAACTATATATCCAATCCAATCACTTTTCATGAGAAACATATCTGGGTAGAGGTTGCTTATCATTGTCGGTGTTAATCAAGAGAATCCTCCATGCTGTGAATAACGCTCGCAGATCACCTGTTATCCCGAACTTCTATTTGCGAATTTTCATCTATTTTCTCTGCTTTATAGCACCTTCAAACAATACACCTTTGCATCCCGGATATTATCTTCGTGTTATATCGGATGATGAAAATTTCAAGTGGGTGAAGAATTTGATCTACCTTTGACATCGAATTCTTCCATTATATTCATCTTAGAAGTCTCTATCTTACCATCGATCCTTCGGTTACTTATATTATATTCATCATTTTATTTAACGAGTTCTCTTGTTTCCCATCTTAACAGGATGTGAAGTGAGGAAACCCTATAATCAATGTGTCGAACTGCAAGTTTCCTTCCAATATGTAGCTTTCCATGTGGACCAGCTACGTAGCCTGTTTTCTAATCATCATTTTCAACAAAGTGGTAATTGTGGAAACTATTATATTAATCTTGCTTTCAACCTGCTGCGACCTTTTCAATCCTTAGAAACGATCTTGTTGCCATCTTTATGTAAACACAACTCCATTATAAAGAATAACCATTAAATTTGGTGCGTACATCTTCAAATGATATATCCATATTTTCATACTCACATACCATTGCAATTTTCCATTCATCAATGAGAATTTAAATATTAAGTGTGCTTGACGTATAGTAGCAAGAATCATCATGAATGACTTTGTAGCATGAAGTGAAATAGTTTATGAAGTCAAGGTCGAACTTTGATCCATAGAAATTATCATTGCAACAATATAATATATTTTATTATCAATTACTTTTGGCAGGGGAGAAGAAACGTGGCATATGTCATAACTAAAATTTAAGTTATGAAACATATCTTGAAAAAGTGATGCATATTGGTAAAAGATGACATGGTTAATGAAAAGTAAACATAAATAAATATACAATAATATATTTATTTTTGAAAATTTGGTATGGCATGAAACACTATCAAACTTATAACCCAAAGTTTGGTAATGATGTTATATTTAGAGAAATAGATAATGATGTTATATTTAGAGAAATATAGGCATGCATAATATTTGGATGATAGAGTTATGACTCAAAAAAATTATAAGGTTAAGAACATAATAAATGATATAAAAAATTGATAGGTAGAGGATGATGAAAATTCCACCAAGTATCATATTAGTTTCATCAACAACTTGTAATGAACTTGTTTTCATTTGGATGAACTTGTAATTTTTCCAATAAAATATACTAACTAACGATCATGGTTATTTGTTAGTTGATACATGTCATAACTTTTGGCACAGATGTGCAGGCTGGACAGATGAGTAGGTTGGGGATGTGTTGACCAAGCTTATGTCTCATGTAAAGTTTGAATACTTTTGAGACAAGATTGATATAGTTCGAAAGGAACTCCCTCAAAAGGGGGAGTGATGTTGATGATATTATGGTAACCTGACCAACAAAGGGTAGCTCAGTTAGGATTTTATATCCTAGGGGACTGATCATCCCTGGAAAGATCCCAAAGGTACGGTAATGACGGTTTGTTAGAGTACCTGCGCATGTATATGACAACTGTGGTCAATAGTGGTAGCTTTGTTAGTATTTTATATCCTAGGGAATCTTTTGATTCCTCGAAAGATCTCGAAACTCCGATAAGGACGGTCTCTTAGAGTACCACACAGTTGCTCCGTTAGGAATTTATATCCTTGGGAAATTTATGATTCTTGGGTAGATCCCGAAGGTTCGGTAAGGACGATCTCTCAGAGTACCACAAAATGTTTTTGTTACACTTGCCTCATTCTATTGCTATATCTCGATGATGTTGTTATCTCTACCTCGTGTTGTTCATGATGTTATCTCAACCTCATGTTGATGGTGTTGTTATCTCAACCTCATGTTGATAATGTTGTTGTCTTGTGAGATATTGATGATGTCGTTGTCTCAGCCTCATGCTGATGATGTTGTTTCAACCTCGTGCTGATGATATTGATTGATTTGGCCTCGTGTTGTTGATGATGTTGTACCAACCTCGTGTTGTTCATGAGGATGTACCAACCTCCTGTTGGTGAGATTGTTGTTTTAGCTGCATGATATAGATGTTGATGTTTCAGCTTCATGTTGATGAAGACGATGATGATGTTGTTATTCTAGCTCCATGTTGTGAATGATGACGATGATGTTATTTCAGATCCATGTTGTGAATGCTAACGCTAATACTACTCCAGCTCCACTCCATGCTCTGAACGATGATGATATTGATGATGATAAAAACTTTTGATGATTTGTATATATGTTAGTAAGTGTTCAAAATGATGATTATGTTGTTGCCCACTCCCTCTCTGATGCAGGGGCATCCAGACCTCATCAAGCGAGCCAGCGCGAGGAGAAAGAAGAGACAGCTGGACAAGCCAGCAAACTTCAATTTTGAATTCTACCTTGGTATTGTTGCGCCACCATTTAAATGAAGGCATTCAAAGCCGAGCGCACTTGTATTATATTATAGATAGGAAGGCATTTAAGAGTTTTAATGCTGTTAGATAGGAATTAACTGTAGATTAGACAGTTTTACTTTCGAAGAGGGAAAACGGAATATAGGCACCTTCCTTTGTATCATTGTAGGATCATCCCTGCATTCAGAAGGAAAGAGCAAGCAGAGAACTTGTGAAGAACACCCATGTACAGATTGAATTAATAGAAGAAAGACTTTGATTCAATTCCATGGCTGTGTTTGTTTTCTGTTTGTTGATATTATGCTGTTGCATACTTGCTTCTTTTTATGCATTTCTTTTATATGTTGCATATGTGATTTCATGGCAGGTTCGAAACCTGAGGGAATGAGAGAATAATTTCCAATTGGTTCTCTGTTTGAGCCAGGAGATTCCTGCATAGAGTGCAGTTGAATTCCTCCGCATAGAGTGCGTGAGGAGGCTAAGCAGTTGGACTCTTGTTCTCGTTTGCCCAGAGTGAATCGGGTTGTTCGAATCGTGCAGGGGAAGTGCAGGTCGAACTTGAAATTTCCAGCCGCTAGCTTGAGCGAAAGAAGGCAGGGATTCCTATGGCTTGGAGCGAATAGAATTCCAAAGTGATCAACACTTGGAGAGTTGTTGAGGCCGTGCATCAGGGTGTGCGTAGAACCCCTGAAAGAAGCAGAGGAAATAAGCTCAGGAGGGATAGTTCCTCGTACATACCGTGGGAACAAACCTAGGTGAGATTTGAACCAAAAGAAGCTTTGGAGCAGGGCAGGTTTTCAAGGCGGGGAATCATAGGCCAGAAATTGCGAAAAGAAATCGCGAAGTCCCGAGGATTGTTGGATCATGGAAGAGTTGCGAGGGAGATAACTCGTAAGCACAGGCGAGGAGGACAAAAGTCCATCGGGCTTCGGTGCTTCGGCGTTCGGGGATTGGCGAGGTAAGAGTTTTACACCTCGTGAAATCGCGAGTTGCGATTTCCCGATTTGACGGGAGCCGTCGATCTCCAAAGAGACACGTGGCCTCAGATGCCGGGAGGTCGAGGTTCGGTGTTCGACGAGAGGGGTGGCATACCCGTCGAAGTCACAAATAGCGATTTCCCGAGTCAATAGGGACCGTTGATTTTAAACAAGGCCAGGTGGCACAACTTCGACGAATCGGGGTTTCGAAGTTCGGGGCTTTCAAATGCAATGGACTTGCGACAGTTGAAATTGCGATCCTGCGATCCCCAATCACACGAGTGGAGGGGCGACGTGGCAGCGTGGGACCCCAGGTACTAGTGGAAGACATGTGGCGTCAATTCAGAGTTCGGAGTTCGGGGATTGAAGGGGGCGGTGAAACCTAACATCACCGTTCCCGATTTCCCGATAGGGAAATCCCCGATGCGTGAAAGTGTTGACTGTTGACTCTCGGGGTTCAGGGTTTGGAGCTATAGGGGAACTTTGTTCGCGTGAACCGCAAATTCTCGAGTCGCGATATCCCGATTTCCGAAGGAGGGGGGAATCGCCGAAGGAGTCACTGTGGGCGACTTGTGACTCGCAAGGGGAGTTGGAAGAGCTTAGACTCTTCGGGCCTGTGGTTGAAGGAGATCCTGGTGGGAGCGGCTCGCTCGGTGAGGGGCAGGTTGCGTCAGAGTGGTATCAGAGCAGGTTATGGATCTCTCTTTGTTCAGGTAGCAGAGAGAAGCAGATTTCACCATGCCGCCCAGAAGAGAGAGGCAATCTCCTGATCGTGAAGACAGGGATGCCCGGAGAAGGGGTAGGCCAGCAGGTAATGCTAAGATAGAGCAAGAGATGAGAGATCTCCGAGCCAGACTTGAAGAAATGGAGACCACCCAGAGATGTGGTGTTGGTGCAGCAGATTTCAGTGATCCCGAGATTGAAGAGGAAGCTGGACACGATGCTGAAGAAGTCACGGCAGAGGATGCATCAACTGAAAGACTGATTAGAGCCATTTCGAGGATGAGCTCGAAGACGAAGATGGACATTCCCGTCTATGAGGGAAGTCTAGATGCAGAGGAATTGCTGGATTGGATCCGAGCATTGGATACATACTTCGATTACGAAGATATCGAAGAAGACAAGAAAATAAGGCATGTTGTTACCAAGCTAAAAGGACATGCAGCCTTATGGTGGGACGAGCTGCAGGAAGATAGGCGTTCCAAAGGAAAACAAAAGATCAAGAGCTGTGACAGGATGATCGCTAAGATGAAGGCGAAGTTCATCCCGAGAGACTACCAGATCACTCTATTCAAGCGCATGCAGAACCTGAGACAGAAGCTGATGACGGTGAGAGAATACACCGAGGAATTTTATAGGCTCAACATTCGAGCTGGTCATCGGGAGAGTGATGACGAAAAGGTGGAGAGATACCTGAATGGTCTCAGGTATGACATTCAGGATGAATTGAGCATGGTCACCATCCGAACAGTTGAGGATGCGTACCAGATGGCTCTAAAAGCCGAGGAGAAGCTGAGCCGCAAGCAGGGACAACGAGGGTGAGGCAGAAGCCAACCTAGAGGCAAATCAGTTGCCCAAGAGAGAACTCAAAAGCCCAAGGAGGATTGGAAGAGGCCTCAAGGAAAGGATGAAAGAGGTGGAGCCTCACAGCAGAGGAAACAAATTTCTGAGGCGAGGAGGCATCAAGATGATCAGCAAGGAGGATATGCTGATGCCAACACTTTTTCGCGTACCCGAGGTAGAGGAAGGGGTCGTGGAGGAATTATCACATGTTTTACGTGTTGGAAAGACGGACATAAAGCCGTTGATTGTCCAGATAGGAAAATGGAAAGAGGAAAAGCTCACGTCGGTGAGGTGCAGAGGCGTGATGTTGAAGATGAAGATACTGGAAGTGGGAAGTCATTGACAGTGCATAAGGTCCTTTTGAAACCTGAGAAAGAGGTGGACAGCACATCGCAAAGATGCAGACTGTTCCGGATGACTTGCAAGACCAAGGGATGGAAATGCAAGGTCATCGTGGACAGTGGAAGCACCGATAATCTCATTTCAACCGAGATGGTGGAGAAATTGGCACTGGAGATGCATAGAGACCCAAGTCCATACAAAGTGTCATGGCTGCAGAAAGGACACCAGGTATGTGTTACAAAGCAATGCTTGGTCAATTTTAAAATGGGTGAATATAAGGATGAAATTTTGTGTGATGTCATTCCCATGGATGTCTGTCATGTATTATTGGGAAGACCCTGGCAGTTTGACAGAAATGCGGTTCATGAAGGAAGAATAAACACATACACCTTGGAGAAGGATGGGAGATCACATACCTTACATCCGGTAAAGGATAAGGAAGTGAAGCCGGAAGTGAGCAGTACCATACTTCTCATGAGTGGGAAGGAACTTCTCACAGAGTTGGAGAAGGATGAGGATCCACAATTCTTTGTTGTCAGGAAGCCGAGAATTGTCCTGACAAGCACAAGAGTGGACGACTTGCCAGAGGAGATTCAGGAACTACTTGGAGAGTTCGCTGATATCATCGTGGACTAACTACCTCGTTCGTTGCCACCGATGAGGAGTGTGAGTCACCACATTGACCTCATACCCAGAGCAAGTTTGCCAAATAAGGCAGCGTACAGGTTGACACCTCTGGAGAATGAGGAAGTCAAAAGGCAGGTACAGGATCTGCAGGATATATGACTGGTCAGAGAGAGTCTCAGTCCGTGTGTCGTTCCAACGGTGCTAAGTCCGAAGAAGGATGGAGGCTGGAGGATGTGTACAGACTCCAAGGCGATTAATAAAATTACCATCAGATACAGGTTTCCACTGCCGAGAATGGATGATCTGATGGATTGCTTGAGCAGGGAAAATTATTTTTCAAAGATATATCTCAAGAGCGGATATCCTCAGATCCGGATGAGAGAGGGAGATGAGTGGAAGACAACATTCAAAACAAATGAGGGTTTGTACGAATGGCTGGTCATGCCATTTGGTTTGACAAACGTGGCAAGCACTTTTATGAGGATGATGAATGAAGTCTTGTGGGAATTCATTGGCAAATTTGTGGTCGTATACTTGGACGGCATATTGATTTTCAGCAAGACGAAGGCTGAACACGTGAGGCATTTGGCCATTGTGATAAGAAGACTACAGCAGGAAAAGCTGCTGATCAATTTGAAGAAGTGTTCCTTCATGCAGACAAAACTCATTTATTTGGGCTTTGTAATCTCGACAAATGAATTGAAGATGGATCCTGAGAAGGTGAACGTAATCAGGAATTGGCTATCGCCAAGGAATGTTTTTGAGGTAAGGAGCTTTCACGGTTTGGCAAGCTTCTACAGAAAATTCATTCGGAATTTTAGTGGAATCAGCGCCGCAATGATGGACACTGTGACGAAGCGGCATAAGGTTTTCCATTGGATAGTAGAGGCTGAAAGGAGCTTCAATTTGTTGAAGCGAAAGATAACTGAGCAACCAGTGTTAGTGTTGCGAGATTTTCAGAAAACCTTCCAAGTGAAGTGTGATGCCAGTGGGTATGCTGTTGGAGGGGTTTTAAGTCAGGATGACAGACCTGTTGCATATTACAGCGAGAAGCTGGATGATGCAAAACTGAAGTACTCCACATATGATAAAGAGTTCTATGCCATTATCCAGGCATTGAAAAAGTGGAGGCATTATCTCATACCCAAGGAATTTCTTCTATACAGTGATAATCATGCGTTACAGTTCGTGAGTCAGCAAGAGAAGCTGAATCAGAAGCACGCAAAGTGGGTAGAGTACATGCAGAATTTCGCGTTTGTGATTAATCACATTTCAGGGACTGCGAACAAGGTGGTTGATGCCTTGACCAGGAAATGTTTGCTGCTGCAGGAGTTCAAAGTCAAAACCTTAGGTTTTGAAAATTTAAAGGATATGTATGCAGGTGACGCAGACTTTAGCGAGGCATACGAGGCAGCCGAGAACCTAGTTCTCAGGGATAGGAGTCCGTGGATTGACTACCTGATTCAAGATGGATTGCTGTTCAAAGGCAATCAATTGTGCATTCCAAATTTCTCTATGAGAGAGAATTTGGTGAGAGAAAAACACAGCGGGGGCTTAGCAGGTCACTTTGGACACGATAAGACCTTCGCCAAGCTGAGCGAATCTTATTATTGGCCTATCATGCGCGCTGATGTAAAGCGGTTTGTTGAAAGGTGCAGGATATGTCAACATGCAAAAGGCCGAAAGCAGAACACAGGGTTCTATCAGCCATTGCCCATACCCAGGAGACCATGGGAAGCCATTAGCATGGACTTTGTGTTGGGTTTGCTGAGAACACAGCGAGGAGTTGATTCCATTTTTGTAGTGGTGGACAGGTTCTCAAAGATGGCACATTTCATTCCGTGTCATAAGACCAGTGATGCAACCCACATCGCAAATTTGTTTTTCAAAGAGATTGTGCGGTTGCATGGATTGCCGAGGAGCATAGTCTCAGATCGAGACATGAAGTTCATAGGTCACTTTTGGAGGACGCTATGGAAGAAGCTGGGGACTGACTTGGAATTCAGTTCTGCTTATCACCCCCAGACATATGGGCAGACCGAAGTAGTCAACAAAAGCTTGGGGGATCTGTTGAGAAGTCTGGTAACTGAGCATCACAGCAGTTGGGATCAGATTTTTCCACAGGCAGAATTTGTGTACAACGATTCAGTGAATCGGAGTACAGGTAAGAGCCCATTTCAAATTTTGTATGGGACACAGCCGAGAGGAGTTTCTGAGCTCAGGGAGTCAGAACAGGCTGAAACTAGCAGTGCGAGAGCTGAGGAATTCGCTGAGGCAATGCAAGAACTTCACACACAGGTGAAGCAGCGACTGATGAAAGCGAACCAGGAGTATAAGCGCAGAGCCGTTCAGAGGAAAAGACAACTTCAGTTTGAAGTTGGGTACATGGTTCTAGCGCACTTGAGGAAAGAAAGGTTCCCGAGAGGAACATACAACAAGCTCAAGATGAAGAAAATCGGGCCATGTAGAATTCTGAGGAAATTTGGCGAGAACGCATATGAGCTTGAGTTGCCAGAGGACATCGGGATATCTCCGATTTTCAATATTTCAGATTTATACCCCTACCGGACCGAGGATGAAGGACCTGGAACTGATGAACAACCAGTGGTCTAGTGGTAGAAGCAGTTGCCAGTTACACAGAAGCCTCAGATGGAGTGCATACTGGATAAAAGAATAGGCAGGAAGACCAGGAGAAAGCAATATTTTGAATACCTGGTGAAATGGAAGAATCACCCAATGGAGGATGCCAGCTGGGAGACAGAGGCAGTCATCCAGAAACATGGGCAGACTGTGCGAGAACTCATGGATAGGAGCCCATGAAATATTTTTGAGCCAAGGAGTATGATGCAGGGCATCCACACCTCATCAAGCGAGCCAGCACGAGGAGAAAGAAGAGACAGTTGGACAAGCCAGCAAACTTCAATTTTGAATTCTACCTTGGTATTGTTGCACCGCCATTTAAATGAAGGCATTCAAAGACGAGCGCACTTGTATTATATTATAGATAGGAAGGCATTTAAGAGTTTTAATGCTGTTAGATAGGAATTAACTGTAGATTAGACAGTTTTACTTTCGAAGAGGGAAAACGGAATATAGGCACCTTCCTTTGTATCATTGTAGGATCATCCCTGCATTCAGAAGGAAAGAGAAAGCAGAGAACTTGTGAAGAACACCCATGTATAGATTGAATTAATAGAAGAAAGACTTTGATTCAATTCCATGGATGTGTTTGTTTTCTGTTTGTTGATATTATGCTATTGCATACTTGCTTCTTTTTATGCCTTTCTTCTATATGCTGCATATGTGATTTCATGGCAGGTTCGAAACCTGAGGGAATGAGAGAATAAGTTCCAATTGGTTCTCTGTTTGAGCCAGGAGATTCCTGCATAGAGTGTAGTTGAATTCCTCCGCATAGAGTGCGTGAGGAGGCTAAGGAGTTGGACTCTTGTTCTTGTTTGCCCAGAGTGAATCGGGTTGTTCGAATCGTGCAGGGGAAGTGCAGGTCGAACTTGAAATTTCCAGCCGCTAGCTTGAGCGAAAGAAGGCAGGGATTCCTATGGCTTGGAGCGCATAGAATTCCAAAGTGATCAACACTTGGAGAGTTGTTGAGGCCGTGCATCAGGGTGTGCGTAGAACCCCTGAAAGAAGCAGAGGAAATAAGCTCAGGAGGGATAGTTCCTCATACATATCGTGGGAACAAACCTGGGTGAGATTTGAACCAAAAGAAGCTTCGGAGCAGGGCAGGTTTTCAAGGCGGGGAATCATAGGCCAGAAATTGCGAAAAGAAATCGCGAAGTCCCGAGGATCGTTGGATCGTGGAAGAGTTGCGAGGGAGATAACCCATAAGCACAAGCGAGGAGGATAAAAGTCCATCGGGCTTCGGTGCTTCGGCGTTCGAGGGTTGGCGAGGTAAGAGTTTTACACCTCGTGAAATCGCGAGTTGCGATTTCCCGATTTGATGGGAGCCGTCGATCTCCAAAGAGACACGTGGCCTCAGATCCCGGGAGGTCGAGGTTCGACGTTCGACGAGAGGGGTGGCATACCCGTCGAAGTCGCGAATAGCGATTTCCCGAGTCAATAGGGACCGTTGATTTTAAACAAGGCCAGGTGGCACAACTCCGGCGAATCGGGGTTTCAACATTTGGGGCTTTCAAATGCAACGGACTTGCAACAGTTGAAATTGCGATCCCGCAATCCCCGATCGCACGAGTGGAGGAGCGACGTGGCAGCGTGGGACCCTAGGTACTAGTGGAAGATAGGTGGCGTCAATTCGGAGTTCGGAGTTCGGGTATTGAAGGGGGCAGTGAAACCTAACATCACCATTCGCGATTTCCCGATAGGGAAATCCCCGATGCGCGAAAGCGTTGACTGTTGACTCTCGGGGTTCAGGGTTTGGAGCTATAGGGAAACTGTGTTCGCGTGAACCGCGAATTCCCGAGTCGCGATATCCCGATTTCCGAAGGAGGGGGGAATCGCCGAAAGGAGTCACTGTGGGCGACTTGTGACTCCCAAGGGGAGTTGGAAAAGCTTAGACTCTTTGGGCCCGTGGTCGAAGGAGATCCTGGTGGGAGTGGCTTGCTCGGTGAGGGGCAGGTTACGTCACTCTCTTGATGATGTTGTATTGGGTTAGGTCAGTAGAATACCCGTCTTATTAACGAGGAGTGTTGAAATATTGTAATTGCGAAGAATATTCTAATTATAATTGAGTTACTATATTCTAGATCAAATTCCCTTTTGTGGATTGATCATGTCGGGATTTATGTACGACCAAGTCCTCTTTTGTGGATTGATTATGTCGGGACTTCTGTATGACCAAATACCCTTTTGTGGATTGGTCAAACCATAGTTATATGGTGTTGTTTGTAAAGTCGGCCCCTAGGGCTTAATAAAGTGGTTTTAACCACTAGTTGAGGAAGTCGGCCCTCCTTGGTGAAAATATATAACCCTAGCGCCCATCAACCAGTATAAATAAGAGAGGATGATGCCTCTCTCTCACTTTCACAAAAGTCACTCATCTAGTGTGCATGTTTTGAAGGTAGTTCTAGTGAGAAGAAGGAGAAGAGAGAGGCGCATGCTTGGTCTTGGATATTCTTGGTGGTTTGCTATTTTATCTTGGCATTGTATTGACAATCTATATTAAGGAAGTTTTTGTTGGGTTTTCTCTCCATGAGGGTTTGTGAGGATAAAATGTTGTGTACCTTGTTATTATGTTTCTCTTAGTAACCCTTCTTATGCTATTATTGTCTAGTAAATTGAAAAGAAATTTAACATAATGAATCATAACGACAAGAAATCATGTATCGTGATTATCTAAGATAAATAATAAAATATGTTATACATGAAGAAGTGATGCAAATACGTAGAATTGTAATGGAAGACTATCAGTTGACTAATATTCTAAATTCTAAGAAATCGGATATGATGCAGAGTTAACTCACAACAAGTACATAACAAACAGAGCGGGATTAATTCCCACGGAGTTCGAATTAGTCAAGGAATAATTCTCGACGGGGAATGGAAATTTAAACCCGCCGAGTCTGGTGACTGTTATATCAACAATGACGATATAACAGATAATAACATACCCCATCCAAGTTTAACCAAGAAAAGACTTAAGGAATATACAACTACAAATTAATTCGAAGAACTCCA